>JAULBZ010002313.1:0-19109 GCA_032360805.1 Neoturris breviconis | reverse complement strand
GCATGTATAGAGGCGTTGATACCACAAAAACAAACAATTATGTTACACGAATAAAAATATTAATTAAAATAATAATGATAAATAATAATGTAAATTTTCCACGAGTAGGAACTATATTATCCTTGATGGTAATGAGATTTAACCTCTCGATCCCACCGTTTAAATATAATTAAAAATATAGTGAACTCTTCTTGGCGCTCCCAAAAATCATGAATTCACGAAATCGTTTTCTAATTTTAAAATTTGGAGGTAAAAGTTGTTTTTGCCAACCTCTTTCCCAGGGCAAGAAGCCCCTCGTTCATAGAGCAAAAACCCTAGGAACGAAGTTGTTCTTTTCGCGACAAAAATAGTCAGTTGTATTTATACGGGTTATTTTATAAGCAAAACGTTTGTAAGTAGTAGTAGTAAACTTATGCAACAGTACTAATAGCAGGTCTAACAACACCAAATACTAAAATTTAGCTTGTCACTTTATGCCTCGTTTTCATTATTTATAAATGTCTATCAATGATCAATATGTACGACTAAAGCATCTTCTATAAGCTAAAATTATGTTGCTCAAACAGTATGTGATCCATATGTACGACTAAAGCATCTTCTATAAGCTAAAAATGATGTTGCTTCAACAGTATATCCATACATATAAATATCAATATTTTGACCATAAAAAGTAAGGGACCATCTCAAAATTTTGCTCTAAAACCAACCTCTTTGGTAGGGTTAAATTGACTAAAAATGACTAAATTCAACAAAATGAATATATCCAGAAGTGTGTTAACGAACTTGCAATAGACTGGTTTTGAGATGGTCCCTAAGATACAAGTTGGCACATAGAATAGGATTATTTAGATAGGCGCACCCAGCAGGTACGGGGAAGCCTTAGTTAAGAGAGTGCACTAATTTCAAAAATATTTTAGAATTCAGAGATGCGCTTACTCAAGAGAGTAGGTTAATTCGAATAAGTACGGTACAAGACGTACACCTTTTTAAGTCGGACAGTTCTTTTGTGACCAGAACTTTTCTCAGTTTTTATCATATAAAACATTTTTTTTGCGCAAATGGTGTCCGCTTTGTGTAGGTTTGAGCAACATCGTTTTTTAGCTTATAAATGCTCAGTCTTACTAAATATCGCTATTTCTCTAATAACAAGCCAACGTTTTCTTTTATGCTCATCTAATCGAACTGAAGTCAATACCAATTTTATACATTTAACACTTTTAACAGGATCCTCGTAATGATCTATAACAGGTAAATCAACATAGCTTTTTGCTAATTCATAATTCGAACAGGACATGCCATTATAATCGTTTGAAAAATATAATTCACTACTTTCAATTGAATCTGAAGGATGATTTGGGCTGCCACTTAATATTACAATACGTCCAATATTTTGAGTCTTATCGAATATAACTTCAATATTATCATTCTCTTTTACTGCTTTCCCCCAAAACATACCATTAATAGCGTATGCTTGTTCAATGTGATGAGGGATTACATAATCTTCTATAGTAGTCAGAAGTTCTGCTTTAGGATTACCATTTTTAACTTGGTAAATTGGTTCTAAGTCTTCTTTGTTCGCAGGAGCCATATCTTCAAGTTTACGAGTTTGTCCATCGAGTGATGAATGTTTTCCAACGTGTTTGAAAACTGACGGTTTTATTATATTATTTTCATTATTTCCGTATAAATAAATGTCATTAAATATGCGAAATATCCAATCGATGGGCATAGTCCAGAAATAAAATCGACTAAATTTTGCTAAAATCTTCAAATGCTTTGCTCGATAAGTCATCCCTATAAATCCACTAGCTCCAAATTCTAGAATTGACCAATCAGTATTAGCCTTTTTATCTATAAATCTTTTGATTTTTCTCAAATAACTCACTTCTGTTAAGACGTCATCTTCAAGTTGAATATAATACTCAGCCAGATCTGCACAATAATAATAAAGAAATGAATAATCGAGACTTTGTTTTGATCTCCATTGAACTCTTTTAGATTTATCTCCATAAAAGAGTGGTAAATCATCCATACTTGGGTAATAATCATTAGGAGCAATTATGACTTGAATCAATCCAGAATTAACTTCAGCTATAAATTTTTCCTTTATGTCCTTAGTAACCTTTTCTTGATAATTTTGATTAAAGTCTGCAATAAAGATAACAATGACAACTTCTTTTTGTTCTTCTTCTGAGAGGTTTTTAACTAACCCTTTTACTGTCTCTAATAAGTAATATGCTTTCTTTCGGCGAACAGTAGGTATACCAATAACCACATAACCTAATAGAAACCAGCAAACAATCAAGACATAATAGAAACCAGCAAACAATCAAGACATTACATTAAGTTCTTTTCGACCCAGCGAGCAATAAATTGTTCAAAGTCCACATAGTAAGACGATAGCTAGTGTCTATACTACATACTTTGAGTAACGTTTTGTTTTTTCATACAAATAATGAAACTTAAAACATCAATTAAAGCAGTCTCAAACGACGGTCTACAAGTTTAGAACGTCTTCTGTACAGTCCCAATGACTAACAAACACCTCCAAGTATTAAACGGGACAAAAAGAGCCATAAGAACTCCAAAGCAATAGACCTATTCACAAATGCACCAAAACAAGGCGTTGGCTGCTCAAAGCAGAAACTTATAAAAGAAAGTTATACGGTATTGCAACAAGTATTTACTTTGAATAACCAACGCCTCATTATCATGTAGTTGTGAATAGGTTATTCTGACACACATGACTGAAGAAGCATTTTGCGGAATCTTTCAAACAATGTCAAGTAGGCAAAACATTATTCAAAGTCAGCAGTAAAGATGCTTGAACAACATCGAACAACTTTGTTCCAAACTCTTTACTGTGGACTTTGAACAAGGTTTTGCCTATTGGGTTATTTTATTTACTTAATTTGCAGAATGATAGCCTTGGGTTTACAGAGTTTGGATGACTTTAAAAAAATAAATTAAAATAATCTTAATGGAAATAACTTTCAGACGCTCTGATTGGCTGATTTCGTTTCCGTTTCTGCCGATTCTAGTAAATCTACGACTACAGCATACGACCCAGTGGGAAAAAACCTATTCAAAGTCTGTAGTAAAGACTTCACCGCAGACTTTGAACAAGCTTTTATCCACTAAGGAGTCCACCAAGTATCCTACCGTTTGCATCACTCTTCATATAAATACATACCTTTACTGTTTCGCGTTGTACCAAGGGATAACACGTTAAATGGTGGCCGGAAATATTTATCAAGGTCGTGTATCGGTAGCCATACTAAAATAGAAATTTCCGATATAGTTACCAAGGTTACGTATAGAAGCCATAAAATAGAAAGGACCAAAATATTTATCAAATTTATTAACAGGTAAACATTCTATAATAGAAATGACTGACATTTTTATCAAGGTTATTAGAGAGCATCTGAAAAAGAAAATCTACTGGGGGTCGTACCGAAGAAACCAATCCATTGCAAGTTCATTGACCTAACACACTTCTGCACAGATTCATTTTTGTTTTGACAATTTTAAATGGTTTAACCCTAACAAAAAAGTTGGTTTTGGAGCGAAATTTTGAGATGGTCTCTTAACAGGTAACCTTTCTAAAATAGAAATGACTGTAATATTTATCAAGATCACGTACAGGGGACATGATGTATTGTAATACATAATACGTACTACGGGAATTATACGGGACCGTAATCGGCAGTCTTTCACTGTGTTCTATGTAATATTTTCTTCTTACCTGGATTCTTAAATGCATTTTTATTCTTAACAGCTTTACCACCTCGCCATTCTGACTTAATCACTCCTACAAAGATTAAATACTTTATTAGAATTTATTAGTTTTTTGACCTCTACTTCAGAAATTAGACCTAAATTGAGTGGTTATATCTGGTCTGCAAAATTGACATTTTGGGAATTTTACAAACCAGATTATTTATATTATAGAAGCAATTAGGTGCTGGTGACCAAGTTTCATTGATATAGGACCTCTACTTCAGGATTTAGATCCAACTAACTTTTTTCTATGAAATTTCCAAGCACCTGTGTACCCTGTGACGTCACAAAAGGGCCAAAACGGACTAAAACGGGCCTAAATGTGGCCTGGAACCGAATCTTTTTGCGACGGTCAGAATCTTCAGGTAATTCTCCGGTCGTGTACCAAATTTCAGGCCAAACCGCCGAGCGGTGTCGAACTACATGCGCGAACATACATCCGTCCTAACAGAAATTCACGATTGGGTATTAAAGGTACAAAATCACCCTCAGATTTTTATTAAAAATTTTCCCTTCTGTAGTGAATTTGAAAGTTCATATTGCTACTAACATATTCTGAAGATTTGACTCCATAAGAATGAATATTAATGAATATATAATTGATTGAAGTCGTAGGAAGTTATGTATTTTCTATGCTCACTGTGCGGTAGCCATTTTGTTTGGCCAAACATTTTCTGTTTTTAGAGAAAAGAATAGCTTGTTTTGCCATTTCTTGACATTTTTTGAAATCTTCTGAGTATGTTCAGTGTGTGTCAGTTATCTATTTGACATAGATATTGAAAATTTGACAGACTTCAATAAATCTTATGTTGAATTGCATATTGTCATTACATTTCTAATTTGCATTGGGATTAATTAATATTTTCTAAAAATTAACTTATGCTCAAGTTAGTAATTAAAGGTTTTACGTGAGAAAATCACTTTGACGAAGTCAAAAAAAAAAAAAAAAAAAATGGCCAGCGGGTCTTGTAATATTGCGCCTAGACTGCTACAACCAAATTTCAGGATGGTACCACGCCTTTTCGGTCCAATAATCTGAAAATGCAATTCACCTCAAATGCTGATACCAAATTTCAAAATGCTAGCTCTTTAGGAACATGAGAAAGAAAAGCGGAACGCCGACGACGTTGCCGCCGGAAAGTGATAGCAACTTTGTTTGGTGGGCTAAAATATTAAACCCATCAGCTTCGTCAATTTCTTCGGATTTCATTGGTATTTGTTTGAACATCGGTGCGCATGCGATGTAGTCCTGAAAATATTGGGATTTTGATAACAGAAAATATGACGTTTGCATATAGGCCGAGGTATCAGGTGAGACAACTCTGTATCATGTAAACAGTCAAACTATTTCAACAGTACTTGAAGGAGCGCTCAACCATTTTGAACAATATAAATGAGTGACTGAGTGAGATTAGACTAGATAAAGGGTTTTTTCACGCCAATTCTCTCTGTTACAGCCACCGGTCCAACCTCGATCCCAAAGCTTCTTGACGTCTGAATCTGTAAAAACGGGAGAGAGAAGAAGCTCTGGAAGTTGGAATGGAAGTTGCCACCGGTCATCCCGGTTGCGAGAGTCTAAAGCTACAATCATAGAAATAAATTAGGAGACATTTTGCGAACGGTAAAAGTCGAAAACGACCACGGGAAATCTCTAGAGAATTATCTCATACATAGCCTGAGTTCCAGTCCCTAACTACGACAAGTACATTCTCATACATTCCTCGTGTAGACTTAAGCTACGTTTACACGCTACGATAAATCTTGAATGGCTACGACTCGGAAAAATCTGCAAAAAGAGTACTTATGTGTAAGAGTGCTTACTTAATTAGGAAAAAGTATTTTAAAAATAATTTGCTCATCTTCGGCATTACGACGATTCCCAAAAAATGATGTACCAAAAAAATAGGCGAATTTTTTTTATTTTCGTTAATATGACATATGACATACTGCTAGATTCAAAATTTTATTCTGAATCTGTTTCTGATGTTTATTTTACATAAAACGTTACTCGTGACGAGTTTTTGTATTAAAACATTATATACAAAAAATGAAATTTCATACCCAAGATAAGCTATGGCGTAGCTAATAACTATAAAACAATAGGGTACCTGCTAATTATTTTTATGCTAAAATGTAGTTTATAGTTTGAAAAATCTTTGGTGCAAATTTGAAAGAAAATTATGTAGCCATTCAGACTTTATGGAGGAGGGATCCTCAGCCCACCTCCCCCCCCCTCCTAGGCTCTCAGAGCCCCAAAAAAGTCTAGACCTAATAGGGTTAAGAAACTTTAACGAATTCTGTTGCTCCTAGTGCCGAGGCCCTTGTAAAAAGGTTGAATTACTGAATATTTGCATAGATATCACTTTGTCTCAAATATCTTCATTATTGTAGACTTGATAAGAAGAGAAATGACAATTTAGTGCCGCTCTTGAATAAGTGCCGCACTAAACACTGTGACGCTATATCGATCATTTACGGCAATCAATCAATTTTTATAACTCTGAAACCAGACTAGCAGACCGTCGTTATAAAATTGTCGCTTAGTATAGTGGTCGCTAATGTTTAAATTTAAAATAAATTTCTTCCCGTTTTCATTACGGCACTCCGATTTCCCGATTATCCCGATATCTTTCTCGCTTTCTGGATTTAGCCGACTAACGACTATAAACTAGTATAACGACTATAAAGCATTTTCCTTCAGACAACTGAAACTTTCGATTGGAAATCCTTGTATTGCAAAACTTTGCGAATATTAGAATTCTATTAGGTTTGAACAAGCGTCACAGTTAAGAAAAAGCGTTGACATATATCAAGAGTAGCAAAATTTGATTACAAATGTTTTCATAAAAAAGCTCCGTAGAACATAAATTTATTTTCCGAGTAGTATTATATTCAAAACGTTTGCTCTATAGAGAACTTTGGAGTTAAACATTCGCTAAGCGAAAATATTTTACTATTTTCTTTGAGGGAGTATATTGTAATCCAGTAAATTTAGTTCAATAAAATATAAATTTTGCTTCACTAAATTGACCCAATTATACGCATTTATTTCGTGCCGTATTTCCTCGTTTGAAACCCCCTTCGAATAAACGACCCCTGACGACCCCTTCGTTCGATTTAGCGTCCCCCAAATGAAAATAAAGCAATAAGGCTAAACAATAGACCTCAACATCAGAAAAGAACTTGCAAACGATAGGGTGCAATGGCGAAGGGCAATCAAGCCGAGAAACATACAATTTCAAGGATCATGGATGGAAACGCACTATAAACGATGGGTAAGGTAAGGGTAAGGTAATAATAAGGAGGCATATAGTAAAATATAATACAAATATATTTGCTTTACTTTGTTTTATTATGTTTTCTTATTCTTATTGCACGATTTCAAATAAGCCTTCAATTTAATTGTACATCAAACCCACATCGGTACCGGTTAATTTTGAAAAATTCTGAAACTAAACACCACTTGTCATGGAGAAACGCGACGTCAGATCAACGTCGAGACGCCACATCGTTGTTTTGACGTTGTTCCAACGTTAATTCGTTGCCGTGTATAAACCTATTCACAAATACATGAAAAGGAGTCGTTGGCTGCTTAAAGTTATTGCATTGCAACAAGTTCTACTTTAAACGGCCAACACCTAGTTTTCATATATTTGTGAATAGATCTATGCACTGGAATATTATCCAATGCATATGACGAAAGTATGAACATTATTATTATTAATATTCTATTTCTGTATTTGTACCTTCGATAGTTTCTTTCTTGATATTCAATCCGGTTCTTACTACTTTCTCAACACCATCATCAGTCTTTACAGTTGATTGTAATGTTGGCTGTAATGTTGGCTGTAACAGGACTGTTGTTCGTGATCGTTCTGAGTTACCTGATAAATACAAAGCAAAGGACGGTATTGTAGTCGGCCAAACCGAGTGAAAGTTATACCTAACACATAAATATGATTTATATATACACACATTATACATCATAGTATTATGTATACACTAAATAAAAAATAGAGAGTATGCATATGTTATAGCCTAATATAAGAAATAAGCTATACTGTATATTTGTGTATATTTAAATTAAATTAAGACTTGTGTATAGGCTACATGTATATAAAATCAAGGTCATAAATAATGGTAAAACTTGTGAATTTTAGAGGGTAATATAAACCACAAGTAAAACAAAAGTGCGGAAAATAACCATGAGAAGTCCTTTGAGATTTATCCAGTAGACTTAATACTCAGGGCTTAGGGTCTTAGGACTTTTACAAATTCGACAAATTCTCTTGATTCTAGCAGCCTAGTACCAAGATACAAAATAGATACCAAAGTCGCATGGAGCCACAATATATTTTTCTAAATTTCAGTTATTCTGTTTCAGTCATTTCTAAATTTTACTTATTATTTTTATGAATTTTTATTCATTTTCTAAATCTCCTCTATTGAAAAATACTTTGTTCGCCCATACTCAGTCCTGAGTCGGCGAAAATGGTCTGCAGTTTCGCAATATTGTCTAGGAACTTGAACCAGGTGGACGAGATCAAAACATTTTTGGCTAGTCCTTATGTAATATTGCCTCGAATGCTGGTTCCAAATTTCAAATTAATAGCATTTCTGGGACAATAAGAAGGGCTGAAAAATCTCTCCTCCACAGTGATGACCGGCTGTTATTTCGACCCCTGAATGCTTACTGATAGTTTGATTTCAATTGTTAAAGGAGCACTCTCCCGGTTGTCGATTTAAATGTTTAAATAGTCCTTAGGCCCATATGACTTGGCTTAAAAGTTGCTTTCCAACGGTTATTCGATACATTGTGTTAAATAGTTAAACTGAATTCAACATTTTTACGTGCCGTAACGCAACACTGGAAGATCGAACAAAATAATAATTAACCAAAGGATAAATCTTATTGTTTATGTGTGTACGATGCGTTACGCGTAGGCGTTTTGGCGTTATGATAATTTATGCAACAGGACTATAATTATTGGTACCCTCAGATGTTTTTTTAAAATTTTTCCTTCTGTAGTCTAGATGAAAGTTCATATTGCTAGTAACATATTCTAAAGATTTGACTCCATAAGAATGAATATTAGTGGAGATATAATTGATTAAAGTCGTAGGAAATTATGTATTTTCTATGCTCACTGTGTGGCAGCCATCTTGTTTGACAAACATTTTCTGTTTTTAGAGAAATGAATTGCTTGTTTTGCCACTACTTGACATTTTTAGACTCTGAAATCTTCTGAGTATGTTGAGTGTGTGTCACTTATCCATTTGACATAGAACTTTAACTGTAGTCAAGCAATGAATAATTAAGTAAATAAATCAATAATGCATAAATTACCATGTATTAACGTGTTTTCACATTAATGTATTCTGACGACAGTGCACTACATTACAGAAGGTAACTACGGAAGCTTATTGGGGCCATGTTTGAAGTTTTATTTTTGAATTTAATAAGTACCTCCGTTGATAATAACTACCGAGGTTGATAATAACTACCGAGGTTGATAAATAACTACCGAGGTTGATAATAACTACCCTACCGAGGTTGATAAATAAGTATCGCGGATGATAAATTTAAGTACCGGGGTTGATAATAACTACCAAGGTTGAAAAAAAAATACCGCGGTTGATAATAAGTACCGCGGATGATAAATTTAAGTACCGCGGTTGATAATAAGTACCGCGGTTGATAATAAGTACCGCGGATGATAAATAAGTACCGCGGATGATAACGTAGTATCTAGGTTGATAAATAAGTACCAGGTTAATAAATAAGTACCGAGGTTGATATCATCCGCGGTACTTATTTATCAACCGAGGTACTTAAATCTATCATCCGCGGTACTTATTATCAACCGCGGTACTTACTTATCAAAAAAATATAATTTCAAACATGGCCCCAATAAGCTTCCGTAGGTAACAGACTAAGTGAGAGAATTAAAACTTGTTCGTAGATCAGGCTGGCTGCATAAAATTATTGTCTGAGCACTGTACTGTACAAAGTTTCACGTTTTTATCAAAATTTGAAGTTGCGATGGATGTGCGAACAGCCCTCACTATCGAAACAGAAAGTCATAGAATAAGATTTTTTGTTTGGTTTCTAAAGGGAATTTCATACCAAAATTTGATTTATGATGAGGTCAGCAAAATAAATTGTACTCAAAATGTTTATTACCTACTGTGGACACTAATCCTCTAATTAACTAAGCGCCTTAATTTTTTATGGAAATTATTAATTAGCGCTTTCTTAGCACCTCCTCTAATTAGGAGAATAAACCATGTCACATGGAACATAACCTTTTCGCAGTCTAAATGGGCATAATCTGTTTAAAACTAACAAAGACAGTTACATTGATTTGCAATGGGCAACAACATTTTAATAGAAATCTAGTCAGCTCTTTCAACCAAAACTCCATTTTATCTGGGTTTGATACGAATACTATAATACGTCTTGCTAGATTATAAGGTACATTGACTTTTGTATGCGTTGGATGTTGGCTATGATAATTTAAATAATCGCGTGAATTCGTACTTTTATAATAGACATGGGCTTCGACTTGATCATTTTCGATGCAATCACTATTTGATGACTTTGTTAATTCACTTAAGGTGTCGCATTTGTGTATTTTTGGTAAAAACGTACAACTCACTGGTTTTCCATTCAAAATTTTTCCCAAAATCCTTTTCTTTTTTCGTAAGACACTCTTTATGTTTTTTGATGTGCTTTTTAAGATTAGACATAGTACGTTTGCACTGTCAGGATCGATGCGTATGTACGTGTTTGAATTCAAATGATTGCTAATTATATTATTATTGTTTTTTAACTGATGTATTCATATTATTATTGTATAAATAAAAAAAAATGATTGCTGATAACTAAATGATCACGATAGTAACATGTATCCATGAGAACGATACATCCTCCTTTATCTATGTAGAAGTTTTGATTTTGATTTTGATAATTGCAATTTTACTTAGGTCATGTCAAATTTAGGTGGTAGGTGTTTATTACAAACGCATTAGTTCCAACTAGGCTTAACTTTTTTAATGTAGATGTTTTGATTTTAGTTTTTTATTTATTGAAATGTTTTGTATTGCAAAGCAAGTCACTTGAAAAGGCATTTGGATGCTGTTTCATTGCCTTCATAATTTTATTTTTCAATATAGATGACGTTACAGTGAGACTAAATAAGTATAGCTAACATACAAATATAATAAAATAATAATCCTATATATGACACCTTGCATATAACGTTTATAGATCCTGCAGGAACAGTTTGTCAGAACCAATTTATTTATGTCCCTTTTGAATTTGTCCAAGGATAACACTAATAAATTTCAACTTACAGCTAAGCCTCATTTATTAGGAAAATATTTACCTAATGAAGTTCAAAAAAAGTGATGAAAAGGTCTTTCGTGTATGGATCCATACACTGCGCGAAAGACTATTGGATACGGATCCGTAAACTGTGTATATGGAGTTATACGAATCTGTATTCGGCAGTCTTTCACGCTGTTATATTCAGTATATATTATCATACCTGACAAAAGTACCATAACATTCAAACAACAAACAGTCGTTGTAAGAATACAAACAACTCTAAAAACGCAGGATTCTGATCTTCTGAATACCATCTTTTGAAACTAAATGTAACAAAAGAATCAAAACGTAAATCCGTGGTCAACTAACTGCACATAGAGTTCTGTTTAACACCAAGTCTGAGTATATCTGCATCACCTGTGCCCATGCTGTGCCGGAGTGCTTTTGAGTAGTTTTCAGTTCTACAGCACTCCTCCACAGGTGCAATATTCAGTTTTGTACAAGCTTTATCAATGTTGTTTGTAAATAATAGACTCTCTTGATATCTATCCTATGGGCAAAAACTTGTTCATAGTCCGCAGTAAAAACGCTAGAACAACATTGTTTGACGTTGTTCTAACGTCTTTATTGTTGACTTTGCACTGGGATGGCTTAATTAATTGATATACGATGGTTGCATATGGGATCCACAATCTTCTGGATAAATATTTGGAAAGAGATTTTTCTACATTTCACAGTCCCTCCCCCTCCCCAACTAGTCAATGTTGATTTGAAGTTCTTTGGTGGCTCACAGTTATTAAATGGCTTAGCAAATCAACATTGATTGATAGGGGCGGGAGGGGGGAGGGAGAAGATGCTTTTCCAAAACTATTTTGCCGTTAATTGTAGATGGAGTTTCATATTGCTAGTGAATAATATTGGAGCCTATTTACATGCAATTATAGGCATCTATTTATAATTACTTCCGCATGAAACAAAATTCTTTACTTTCTAAAAAGAGGCGGTTGCTAGTCTAAGATTGTCCGTGAGCCGGCTAGTCGGAAAATTGCTGATGTGAGGTTTTCAAGCCAACTTGGCTTCTTGTTTTCATTAGCATATGCACTGAGTAAATCTGACAGAGGAAGCTACACGCATTGGACCATTCTTATCTAGTTGCTTTCGCCTACCTCTTCAATTAGAACAAATCTGTAGCTTATTTTCTATCATAAAAATGTTGTTTTTAATGTGCGTAAAAACTTCGCTCTTTCACTTTAGCAATCAGCTTCAAGAAATATTGTCAACGAAATTATAGGTACGAGAATAGTAACAGTCTTACGGCTTATTATATTTCCTTGTGCATTGACAACCGTATTCTTCCTGTATGGATTACTTGCGGTGCTGCATAAGCCGAGTGGGAGTGATTAGCGATTAATATTTTTGTAACTTGATAACGTCACTGGCACCTGCCATGACGTCATCAATAGTGTAAAATATTGTTAAATGTCTACGGTCTTTTATTTTATTTATTCATTTATTTCCGAACCACTAATCTTTACAAACATTTTGCCATAATTATTTGATTTGATGACGTTTGTAGTACCTCCTATGATGTTATGAGGAACAGCCGTTTGGTCTGTATTTTTCAATACTTTTGTATATTTCATTTAGTATTTCCATAGTTAACACATGCCTGTCCCAAAGTTAGCCTGACAACATCAGTTTTAAAAAAATCACCCTCTGTTTAGAATTAAGTTATCCCTGAAAAAATAACGTTAGAATTCCAAAAATATTTAATGGTCAAAATCCTTGGTAAAAGTTAAAAGTCACCCTTTAATAGGAAAAAAATAAAAAGACTGCGGGCACTATTGACGTTTTATTAAATCTCACCCCGAGAAAGGAGAGTGAGATTTGTTAAAATGCAAACTGTGGATCCAGAAAAGTTCAAAAAGGTTCTTAATCTAGCTTGGCTAAGTGTATCGTAAATGGTTTGAAATCCAGCCTGTTCTGAATAATGTTAGCTTTGATTTGCGCATAAAAATATGGCCTCGGGCGATACAGCTCTACGGCGTAGGCTAACCAGATCACTATCTTTCAAAATAAAAATGTTAAACATTCTTGTACCTTCGTCAGAACATCACCTTAGTTTATATATAAAGCATGTGATAAGGAAGGAAAGGTACTACTGTCTCGTTTAAGAAGAAAAATTGCTTGCTAAGAAACTTAATAAACGATATGTGTCGAGCTAGTCTGGAAACCAAACTGAATCTCTTATTTTTTTTGAAGAAAAATGAAGGAAGAAAAAAACGAGAAGTAGGAGGAAGAAAAGAAAGTAAATTATAAATTTTAAAATCTATGAACGTAAAGATGAGAAAGGAACGTTCCGTAGCAGTTTGGTTTTGCCAGACTAGTGTCGAGCTACTGAAATTGCAGTACGTGGTAAAGACGCTAGAAACAATGTCGAATGACTTTGAACAAGTTTTTTGCCCACTGGGTGGTAATATATTTTTGAGAGTGGACGATTATTCCAAGAAATACGATACCTTGACATCTACTCAATAATCTCCAATCTTTTGTTTCTTGTAAAATATATCAGCATACATAAATATAAATGACTTTTTAAAAATAATATTATCTATTAGCTAAAGGCTGAAATACACGATCATTTTAAAATGGCGCCATAAGTGATCATTTTGTCTCATCATTAAAAATGATGTGAACACCTGACTACACGAATCATTTAAAAATCTACTTTTCTATGGTAAAAAAAAGTGTTAAACGAATTGGTGCCTTAAAAATTTGAGGAAAACAACAGAGTCTAGAATTTTCTATTCAAAGTTCATCATTTTAAATTGATGAAAGTCAAACATGTTTTCATTTTAAAATGATCGTGTATTTCAGCCTTAATAGCCATTATCTATTAGCTAATAAAAAAAAAGATTAAAATTTTAATGAGTTTTATTTACAATACGGTTAATTACTACAGTATATCGCAATTGGTAATTGCCACGTTTCTTATATAAAATCCACCTCGATTAAACATAATTGGTTTCTCGAGTTTTGAATGGGGCTGGTTTTTATATGTATGTAAATAAAAGAGTTCTGTTTTCACTTTCATTCTATTTTCACGATATATTGTTTGATGCAATGAGTGAGAAATATAGATAATACTTTAGCTTCGTAAACAAACTCATTTCCACAACATTTTGTCACATATATAATATAGATCCTTCATTGTGATCGTAGCCAATAGAAACCATTTTAATTGTTCTTATACAATAGGTTTTAAGAACCTAATAAGATTAATATACGATGGCCCTGAGGTGTCACTGTTCTCTTTTGAGAATCCGGAATTATATAGACTTGCCTAAAGCTGAGTTACTTTGCAACTCATTCATTATTTCATGCTTATACTACTGCCCCTAATCTGGATGTTCTGTACGTTTGCAGCAAAACTGCAAACAACTTGATCATTTCTACTCATCGCAGAGCTCTAAGTGCAGTACAGATGATTTTTTCAAATTCCTATGAAAACCTGCTCATTGTTAGGAAGACGGATCCCATCCACTTAAAGAATCTTCATTTTCTAATGATTGAAGCCCACCCAGAGACTAAATCCGGAGTTCATGTGGGGACTTTTTGTTCAGAAAGATCTTACGGATGCACTTCGCTTGGGTAATCCTTTGGCTCTCCCATTAAAGTCCACTTCTGAAACAAAAGCATGTTCACTTCAGGACTTTAAGTTGAGCGTAAACCAGGCTGACAGTATCTATTGAGACTGCAAATCATGCTCTTAAGCTATTTTTAGCTATTTTATACGTTTTTAACTTATATTTTAATTGTTATTTTGTTGTAAAAATTCCAACTTGGAAAAAGGTTTACTACCTACTCTCTCTCTTGTTTACGCTGTTCTATATCTTTTTTACGCTGTTCTCCCTCTTTTTTACGAAATTTTGCGTACTTTTTTTACTGTGAATTTTGCATATACTTTACAACACCGCGAAATTTTTGGAATTAACTTTCGCGGTTAGCTGCTCAGTGTAAATTTCGCGGTAATAAACTTTCGCGGATTCGAGAATTTGATATATTTCGCGGGAATAAACTTTCGCGGTTTGCAATTTTAATGATAAAAAATTCAATCGTTTCGAAATTTGAGGCGGAATTATTAGACATAAAATGTGTATAAAATGTGTGATGTAAAAGAAAAGAGATGAAAAACGACAAAAAAAATGATTTTTTAGATTTTTTTTCGCGGATTCGAGAATTTGATATATTTCGCGGGAATAAACATTCGCGCTTGACCAGTTTTAGCGTGTTTTACGGAAGAAACTTTCGCGGAAACCAGGGTTAAATTGCCGCGAAAGTTTCTTCCCGCGAAAGTTTTATATGAGCATAGCATAGCTTTAGGTTTTGTAGATCCACTGAAGAAAATATCTTGCGGCACAGAACAGAAAAAAAGTGAAACCTGATTAAGTAATTTACCATCAATTATTCTTTTGCTGTTTTTCTTTTTTGATTAAATTTGAAGCCAGTTCAACTTTTTTCTTCGGATCAGAGCTGAAAATATTATGAACCAGTCAGATAAGAGTATTTGTGGTCATAAGGGTAGGATTGATTGTGATAATGAAACATATTCACTGTGATATCAATTGAATTATTATTTAATAAACAAGCTATACAGGTTCAAGCTGTTTTAATTCCTAGAATTCTAGCTATACAGGTTCAAGCTTTTTTAATTCTCAGAATTCTATTTATAAATAGCTCTATCCTAAATATTAATGTTATTATTGAGAATTTTATTTCGCCGAAGCCAAATTTTGGATTTTTCGTCCAGATTTAATTTAATTTTGGTACTAGTATGAGCATAGCTTAGGTTTTTTAGATCCACTAAAGAAAAATTATCTTGCGGCACAGAACAGAAAAACAGTGCAACCTGATTGAGTAATTTACCATTAATTATTATTTTGCTGTTTTTTTTTTGGTTAAATTTGAAGCCAGTTCAACTTTTTTCTTCGAATCAGAGCTAAAAATATTATGAACCAATCAGATAAGAGTATTATTATATTTCCGCAAAAGATTTTCTCGAGTGGAGATTGAATTTAAAGCTATGCACACTCGAATATTACCTCTTCTCCACAGTGATTGTTTGTTCTTATTTTTCAACAGGTGTAATATAAAAAAAAATGTTCTTCTATCTTCTCAAATATTCCACGGGGGGTAATTTTCGAGGTTGCGACATAAAATTAGAAAAAAGAAAATTGTTCTATGTTTATACACGATATTTTCACACCTTTTCATGTACGTCTACAATTTAAAATTGTAAACTGCATTTCCATCTTCTCGTATTCAGTTCTTCCACCGACTTTTCGATCGGATTTAATTTCGCGGATCTGCAAATTTAGGATTTTTCGCCCGGATATAATTTCGCGGACTCCGGTTCCTTTAATATTTGCGCGGAGAAACGCCACTCTTTAAAAGAATAAATCACTTTTTAAACGTTTACGATATTTCCCTTATATTATCGAAATTTTCACCCTAATCTGAGCTGTCCGAGTCGCGACCTAGTTCCCAGAGTTATCCAAGTCGTAATCGTTTGTATGTTTTCTATACCACACTCACCTACAATAAACGGAAGGATTTATATTCTGAAAGAAAGAAAAAAAGAATTTACAAACATTTATTTTCGCGAATTGAGCAGAATTTTTTGGGAACATTTAATTTCGCGAATCATAAAGAAACTTTTTTTTTTGCGAACATTTAATTTCGAGAATTTGTGATAAATTCACGAAAATGTCTGTGCTTAAGGCATAGTTCTGTTCTTCGCAAATATTTGTAAACGCAAAATTAAATACTAGCAAAAAAAATTACACGCGAAATACGCCTAAGGCATTTGAAGGGACGTTTACACGGGATAAGCATTTAATGAAATAAATATATCATACAGTTAACTCTCGATAAGTGGAACCCCAGAGAGGTTCTACTTAGAGAATGCCCTGGTATTATAGGGTTAAACGAGGTATATCAGCATAACAAATAGTTTAAAGGGACGAAAGGTGTGGTTCCACTTTTCCAGGATTCCACTTTATCGAGATTCTTACATAAATTATACTGACTGTGGGTCTTTTATCAATCCTGATTCAGGCTGTCATTCGTAATTTATAACAACGGATCTGATACAAGCTCGTACACTTGTATATGACTGGAGAATTTCTTCACATCTTTTTATAGAACATTTTAACAAGGTTAATAGCACCGCTATAGGTATAACCTTATTAATATCTTTCCCATAGTGAATATGGTCATCAATAGTTTCTAATTCGATTGCTTGTGAAACATCATTTGTCCTGTACATAGCTTTTAGCATATTCTTTCTGCATATACGTACATCACATTTACAAATAGAATGTATTATATGTAATCCTCGATCGAATAATTTTGAATTTGATAGTTTTATATCGATCATAATATTTTCATACACTTTACCAGCGAGCACAAATGCTCCTGTACTTATGGCATTCAATACGACTTTTGTTGATACGAAGCTCATGATATTTGACAGAAATACATGTGGATCTGCTAAACTAGAAATTGACGATTCTTCAAAGATAAACTTGGAGTTAACAGACTGAAGATCAAGGTTATACGATAATGAAAGATCCAATGAATCTAAATTTGTTAAAACAGCTCCAATTGTTAAGGACGCAAATTTACATGAACTGCTCTTTATCATTTTAAGCATGCCTTCCGAGACCTTGCATGGAACATGACTAGACTTGACGAATATGACAGTATCGCACTTACTCAAATTGTTTCCATTAAATCTAATAAAATCATCTAGGCTAACCAAATTAGATCGATCATATCCTTTGAGCTCCATTCTAAACAATTCTGAACTGTCCTTAATAAACGCTTGGAAATCTGCCACATTCGCTCCAAATGTAGGTACACATTCAGCTACATCAAATAAACCAATGATTCCGAGGTCATCCAGCCCTAAATAAAACACTCTACCACCATTTCGTAATGAAGAACCGCACGTTTCAATCAAGTATGGTAAAGCATCTTGTGACTTTTGGTATGTGGAACTAATGCATTGTTGTTGTAACTTAAGAAATCGTTCAACTTTGATATGGGCGTGGTACATCTTGGTTGATAGAGAAGATAAAAGGATGCTGTTTAGCATGATTAATGTAGCTGTACCACCTTTCATACGAGATGAACCGGTAATAGATTCTGCACCAATAACAGGATTAATAATATATCCAATATCTAAGAAAGTAGAAAGTAACTCTGGAGAAGGGCGGTTTGAGCATAGCTTTAGGCTTTATTGCTCCACTGCAGAAAATATCTTGCGGCACAGAACAGAAAAACAGTGAAACCTGATTGGGTAATTCACCATTAATTATTCTTTTGCTGTTTTTCTTTTCTGATTAAATTCGAAGCCAGTTTAACTTTTTTCCTCGGATCGGAGCAGAAAATATTATGAACCAATCAGATAAGAGTATTATTATATTTCCGCAGAAAATTTTCTCGAGTGGGGATTGAATTTAAAGCTATGCACACTCGAATATCACTTCTCCACAGTGATTATTTGTTCTTATTTTTTCAACAGATATAATATTAGAAAAAGTTTCAATATCTTACTTCTATCTCCGTCTATGCACCAATCTACATGTATGAGGCAACAACAACAACAACAACAACAACAACAACAAAGACAACATACAACAACATTATACAACAATCTGTATAATGTACAATCAAAGGTACGGTATTGAAAGTAGTCCACTAAACAGAGTAAAAGTAAAACCAAGCAAATATGATTTGCATACACACATTATGTATCATAGTATTATGTATATACCTAATAAAAATAGGGAAATAACCTAATATGCTATATGTTATATGCTTTAAATTCGTTAAGATAATCTAGTCTTTTTAAACAAAACTAGAAACCCCTGGGTTTGAAAATCACACATTTAGCACTTAATCATGAATTAGACGCATCCTTGCGTGAGCAATC
>JAULBZ010002312.1:0-19113 GCA_032360805.1 Neoturris breviconis | reverse complement strand
ATTTGTTGGACATCACCTGCAGAGAAGTGTCTTTGAGTATAATTTTCAGCTTTGTAGCTAAAAACTATAGTAAAAAAACATTCTCCAGTTATGTCCCGCAAATTATTTTTAGAGATTTACGTTTAAAACTTACTGGCATTGGGAGCTATAATAAATTCTCAAAATAAATCTGCAAAGGTTAAAAATAAATCTGCAATGAAGAGTGACATGTCAACGATCTTGCAATTGATTGGTTGTTTGGTACGAAGAAACCAATTAATTGCAAGATCATTGATTCAGCACTCTGTGTTAGAAGAACCAATCATTTGCAAGATCCTTGAGGATCTATATAAAACTCAAATGCAGGAGGTGGCTTCTTTTTTCTTTATTAGGTTACATTTTGTTCTATATATTGTAATATCGGGAAGAGATTCTTTTTGTTCCAGGATATAGACAATGAAATAGAAGAAGAAGTTGACTATCTCATGTGCAGGTACTATACAATGCATGCTTAATCACAATGCTCAAAATGAGAACAAAATAATGATTGTGGAGGAGGGATTTTTGAATACAGGCTTTGTAGCCTGAATATGTGCTCAATAATCACTCCTCCACAGTTATTCCGAACACTGAGTCATATTTACAGAGCAGCCCTCTTTCACTTATCTCTAGTAACATAAACCTGTTTTACTGTGAAGTGAAAATTCAAGCCTGAGTGAATTTGAGTACAGTTTAAAGGAGCTATGCAATCACCCCAATTTAATCGAAACCGGCAAGTCTGTAATAATATAAATTTCAGGCTTCGATCAGGTTGATTCATTGATAATAATTATTAAATTGTTAAATGCAAAGCTACAAGAGATGTTCAAGAAACAACATTATCTAAGGGTGGAGGGTGATAATCGGAGACGTATTGAGTGCAGCTCCTTTAAAACTACACTAAAAGATACTCCTCTACAGAACCAACATTATATACCATTATACTGTATAACATAAGTATATGACCACAACTTGATTGATAATAATGTTGGTCAACAAGAAATGTAATTTTGATTGCTTAAAAGAAAACATTTTTTCTATAGCTCTAAACAAAGTTTTCTATTGTTTATTTTAGTGATATAGTTGCTGCTAATATGTCTACGAAACCAATCACATTTGCACCTGTTCAAAGTGGATGGATATTTAGGGAAGATAAAACGGTAAGGTTATTATTCTCCGCAATTTTAGTTTTTGATGGCGTTTTAAAATTTGAACAGATCCTAGTGTCAGTATTATTGCCAGGGTTTGCCATCAAAACTCCTCAAATCTCCTCTGAACTCCTCCAAAAACATGGATGAAGAGCTCCTCGATTATCCTCAAGTTCTTCTCATCTTTCCTGAACTATTGATTTAATGACTTACCTTACTTTATTAATCACCAATTCGCTGTGGCAGTCTTATGATATAACACATGGACTAAGTAAAATCTCAAATCTCGAAATCTTCTCAAAAAATAGACAAAATAGTCCTCGAAAATCCTATATTCTCATCTTAAAAACTTGTGATTAATATATCAAAAATCTGAATTATAACTGGAGGAATGTTTTTTTTATCTGAGGCTGAACTATAATCAAAACTAGTCAAAAACACTTCTCCAGCAGGTGATATTGACTGTCTTATTATTCTCTGTCGCTACTATTCAAGTTTTTGAAACTTCTTCCTAAATTACATCAAGTTAGGGAATTTTGTTTCAAAAGTAACTTGTTTAACTTTTAACGAAATTCAACAAAAATGAAACTATGCAAAAGTTTGTTAGATCTTGAAATGGCTTGGTTTCTTTGGCACGAAGACCTTTGACTCAATATTCTTCTCTGTAAATTTTATTTTTTGGGACGGACCCTTATTTTTGTAGGAAATCGTTGGTAAACTAGTTTGCGATGTATATCATGTGTTAGGCATGACAATGGTTTCAAGAAAAAGGTTTGAATTATTGATGCAGTTGTCGACATAATGTAAATACTCACTGTGGAGGAATGATTTTTGAGCATAGTTTCAGTCTATAAAGCTTAAAACCCCTCCTCCACAGTGATTATTTGATAATATCTCATGTATATGTGTTCAGTGCTTAAAATAGGAGCAAATAATTACTGTGGAGGAGGATTTTTTAGCATAGCTTTAAGCTATAAAGTCTGAAGCTATGCTAAAAAATATCTCTTCCACACTGATTATTTTGTTCTTAATTTAAACACTGCTTAGTTCTATGAATTGGAAAGAATTGTCAGGATGTGTATAGAGACAATAATTTTCCGACCGTTGCAGTATCTGGCATTTCTGACACTTAGTTGACATTTTCTGACATTTCTGTCTGACACAAAGAGATATTTTTCATTGTTTGACGTTTGCCTGGTGCTTTCTGACACTACATGTTCGACCAGTCTCTCATGTTCCACCATGGCCTGATTTTATGTTTATACTCTGAGTAATCCTTTGGAAGATAATGAGCCCTCATTTGTTTTATGTTTAGAAGGGAGCATCTTTCTGAAGAAGACTTAAAAAAGAACAAAGTAAGCAAGCCTGAATTATAATCTTATAGATATCATCTTTGGAGAAGTGTTTTTTGAGTTTAGTTTTAAGATTCAAAGCTGAAAATTACTCAAAAACACTCCTCCACAGGCAATGTATAGCATTTATATTCAGGCTTGAATTAAGTATCATGTGATTTCTTAAGATCTGGAGCAGCAGCCTCGACCTTAAGAAGGAGGAATGCTTTAAAAAAAAGGTTAAATTCCTCATAAAAAAATCTCAAAACATTTCATCCAAAGTTGATTTAAATTGAAGTAAAATAGACTAAATTCTTGAAAAATAAAACAATACATAGATAGAAGGGTGTTAAGTCAACGAGCTTGTAATTGATTGGTTTATTCAGTACAAAGAACCAATCCATTGGAAAATCATTGACTCAGTACCCTTCTCTATAAACTTTATTCTCCCTAATCCAAATCATATTCGGAGGGAATTTTGAGTATGTTTTCTGAATTATAACCCACTCTGACCTAGATTATAATGTTCTTTCAATCACGATGCAAGAAAAATATAGGAAATCCCCCCCCAAAAAAAAATAGGTAAAATAATTTACACAAAACCCATTTGGAAAAACAAAATAAAGAACAAATAGTGCAAGCATTACATGATGGTCCATTCAGGAGAAGTATATCCCCAAAACGAAAATTTGAATTCAGGTAAAATACACCCGGGCCCAGTTGTTCGAAAGTTGATTAACGCTAATCTAAGATTAAATCTAACATAAATACCAATACAAGAAGTTGGATAATTGGGGAGGCATGTTAATTTTGAAGAAATATGAAAAAACTATTCAGATCAGAGTGCTATAACTTTGTAATCTACAGTGGTTATTTGCACTTATTTTGAACACTGATATAATACTACTGCTTTTCTTTATGGATGAAATTTTGTTTTACCTTTTCTCTGCATTTGTTGGTAGTATAGTGAAAACTGTTTTGTTTTATATTAACAGGAACTAATTGAAGCATTTCATAGAGGTGACTCGATGTTAATGGAAAACGAAAAATGTCAACCAGTAAGTATCGACAGTTGTGTAGTGTTTAAATTGGTTATATTGAAAGTAAGCTACAATCATGGCCTGAAATATTTAAGAAAAGAAGTGAAATTTGTGCAAAAAATCGGAATTTCGAACTTAAATTTTGATTATAGACTTTTTCTCTACGTTGAATTTTTGCAAACATTTCACTTTGTCCACAGTATAGTTGGCCAAGATTGTAGTCTTTTGCGTCCAAAATTATAGAACAGCCTAAAATTTGTGTAAAAGATGAAATTTTACTTTTGTACAACCCCTGGATTCCCGAAAATCTGACAAATGTAGAAATTCTGACAATCGTGGTCTGAAATACTTAAGAAAAAGTGAGACCTAAACCCTAAGTCTTAAGTCTACTTGATAAATCTCTAGGGTATTCCCAAGGTTGTTTTCATTGGTTATGTTTTACTTGTGTTATTATACGTCAAAATTCATAAAATGTCTCATAAATTATGAGACATTTTATCCATGAGTGCAGATTGTTTTATGCTACAAATTATATAATTTGTTGCTATGCACTGTTGTTAAATTTTTAGTTTATCATACTTTATTTCTTTTATCATTCCCCCCACTCAAGGTCGTGACCACTACTAGGAGAGGGGGTACTTTTTTACCCATCTTATAATGTGGCCAGGGATGTGGCTCAAAAGTTTCTGTCAAGGTGGATTTGAACACTTGGGACCTTTGGATCATAAGCACAACTGAGCCTAACATTACCTGTATTGGAATGAGTGTGTGTTTGAGTATATAGTATTCGATTGCAAAGCTGCAGGCTATGCTTGAAATTTTCGTTCACAGGTAAACAGTTATTTTAAAGTTCAGTGTTCAAAATAGGAGCAAATGATCACTGTGGAGGAGTGATTTTTTATCATAACTTCAGGCTATAAATCATGAATCAGGCTTTAAGCCTAAAGCTATGCTTAAAAATCCCTCCCCCACAGTGCTTGAAGTACTCATTCAACAGTCTGCAAAATTGTTTTTAACACTTATATTACTTCAAACACTTCATCCAGCACTGACTTACTTGTGTTTAAGTCTTAAGTTTTCTTCTAGCTACCACGTAAAGAATCACTCCCACCTCCTCCTCCTTGTCCATTCACGTGGAAGGAATATTCATCAATGGAAAAGTAAGTATCTTGTTTTTACAAACCTTGTTGTCCAGCAACAAAATAACTGTCGGACTTCTCATGTGGAGGAGTGTTTTTTAGTATAGTTTTCAGCTTTAAAGCCGAAAACTTTACTAAATAACTCTTCTCGGAAAACGTTGTTCTAGTGACTTAACTGCTGACTTTGAACAAGTTTTTGCCCTCTGGGAAGGGGAAAATGAAAAAACTAGTATCTGTAAAGAAGAGTGCTTTGTCAAAGAACTTGTAATTGGTAGGTTAATGACCTATGTAATCAATTTAATGAAACTATGAGTGCCTACAAGGCCAGATCTAATTTTATAGTTTTTTGAAATTCTAACAATTTAATTCCAATATTGACAGGTTTGCCAAAACTTCTAACCTTTTTCCCTCCAACCCTTTCTGCACACAAACCTATTGATTCCAACTTATGCTAAAGTCGGCCTGGATAGTAGGGAGTGTCTATAAAACCAAAATATATTTTTTTATTTCTAATAGTCAGTTTAACTAAAAACTAAAAGTGGAAAACATACTAGTGCCTGATTTGATAAAAAAACTTGCCTTTTCCATCCGGCCCTCTCTGTGGACACAAGCAGAGTGATTCTAACCCGCGCACATAGACTGGGTGAAGCCAATCTGAATGGAATGAGGAATGTTTACAAACCCGAGGTGTCTTGTCTCATTCTCAAGAGTAAGTCTATAAATGGAAAGCATGTAGTTTCCGGTTTAATAAAAATTAATTACTTTTTCTCTCCAAATATTTCTGTTTCTGTACTCACGCACGGGGTTATTTTGACCTGTGTATATGCTTTGCTACGACCAATTTAATCAATAACAGCTCTTTTTTTCCTTTTAACTGTTTCACCATAATTATCCCTTAGTGCTCCATACATTGGACGAAATATGAAACTAACTGAACAAAAGAAAGTTTTAAAAGTTAACGTTTGGATGGTAAGAGCTTCATTCTCAAACCTAAATAACTGTCATAAATCACTTGTCGAATAGTGTCTTTTGAGCATAGTTGTCAGCTATGAAGTTGAAATCTATACTCGTAAACTTCTCCACAGGTGATGTCTAACAGTAAAGGCTTGTTGTTAAGTTATTGTGCTATTTTAATGAATCATAAACTTTGTTGCAGTGTCTGCTAAGGAGAGAGATTCAAGATGCTGAAATTTCTTTTTAAAAGCAATTAATTTCAAGACGGTTGATTCAGTTGATTAGCAGTCAAGCACATATAATCACTGTGGAGGAGTGATTTTTTATACATTTTCACTAAATTTGCTTTCTATTACTGGAATTAATATTTTACAAAAATATATGGCTCTAGAGATTTAGGCAAATGCCCACATTATGCGTTGGACTCAATTCATAGAGAAGGGATACCTGCCTTAAAAACAAAAATAAAAGTCTTAGGGTGGTAAACTTTTAGAATCTACTTCTGTAACTTATACTTTGTTATTTAGAGTGAAGAATTTCCATTGTCTATAGAATTGTAAGTATTATGTTTCATTTCTTGTTGTTGGTTGAAATGTGACCAATTCAGTTTTTCAAAGTAAAGCACTTTCTGTTAGGAGCCATCTCCAAATTCGTTTTAAAAATCAGATATTTTGGAGTCAATGAGCTTTCAATTGATTGGTTTCTTCGGTACGAAGAAAACATTTAATTGCAAGATCGTTGATTCAGCACTGTTCCCCTTGGAGCGAATTTTGGAGATGGTCCCTTATGGATAATACAGTAAACTATACAGTCTCTATAACAATATCTTGTTGTCACTAAAATTTTGTTATATTATGAAGGATTGCTGAATTATGATGAAATAACATCAAATTATTGTTTGAATTTTTTTTTGCTCCATAATTTGAAGGTGTTTGTCAGTTAATCAATCTGATTCATCAATCAGTAGTATTTAGAATATATATATATAATATATTTGTGAACCGTTTAACTAAAAAAGTTCTACTTTCATTGCTTTCATTTTTAGATTGTTAGGAATTTTAAATGTTGTTGCACCGTCAAAACATTTTGAAAAAATGAAACAATTTGTTTCACTGAAATTACCTCCAGGATTCCCTGTTAAAATAGGTAAGTGCACAGTGCATGAAAGTAAAATAATCACTTTGGATGAGTGATTTTTAAGCATTGCTTCAGACTAGAAAGCCTGAAGCAATGGTCAAACATCCCTCCTCCACATTGATTATTTGCTCTTATTTCGAATTTCAAATTTAGGGAAATAAACAGTTTGCTTTATGATATCAGTTCATGCCCTCATTTCTTTTTAGTTCAGGAAATTGCAGCACAATGTAATGTAGGCTGGTTATACTTGATTAATAAATGTTATACCATACTTATGTATGTCAGATGATATAAAAAGATCCCCAATCTTTATACTGATGCCATTATGCAGCTATCATAAACATTATAATAGGAGTTTAGTCCTGAGGGATAAAGCACTGTTGTTGTTTTTGTTTGTATGCTGACAGTGATAATAATACCAGTAAATAATCACCATGGAGGAGTGACTCTCGATCAAAGATTTGGACTTGAAAGCTGCATTCTCCTCCATAGTGATTGTTTGTTCTTATTTTCAACACTTACAGATGCAAGCATCAAGATAACGATTGGACATCACCTGTGGGGGAGTGTTTTTGGGCACAAAAACACTCCTCCACAGGTTCTGTCCGACCGTATCTTGAGGCTTGCTGATGCCACCTAAATATATTCATTTGCTCCAGGCTATAAACATTGCAATAATTTATTTTAGAAATACCAGTATTACCAACGATTGTTGCTAGAATAACTTTTCAAGATTTTGAATGGAAAGAAGATTTACCAGACAGTTCTTTTACTATACCATCGGGATATACTGTAAGGTTTTACATAAATTTCAATATCATTTTGTGGGTTTCATTCACTTTTTACTGAAACAAGTTTTGGCTCAATTCTGCTAACCACCCCTCTAAATAAGGCCTCTTTTCACCCCTCTAAAAGGCCTCTTTCCACCCCTCTAAAAGGCCTTTTTTCACCCCTCTAAAAGGCCTCTTTCCACCCTCTAAAAGGTCCCTTTACACCCCTCTAAAAGGCCTCTTTACACTCCTCTAAAAGGCATCTTTACACCCCTCTAAAAGGCCTCATTACACCCCTCTAAAAGGCTTCTTTACACTCCTCTAAAAGACCTATTTACACCCCTCTAAAAGGCCTCATTACACCCCTCTAAAAGGCTTCTTTACACCCCTCTAAAAGACCTCTTTACACCCCTCTAAAAGGCCTCTTTCCATAGAGTACTTATGAGTGCAGTTGGTTTTTTTCTTAATTTGAGGCAGTTTTGCAAATTAACAGAATATTTAGATTCTTAAGTTGAGGGTTTCATCGAGTGTCAATCGAAAATTGATCACAATATGGCGCAACATAATGTGCAACATTGCAACAATAGAAAAATGGTGGTTCAAGGACACAATATTATTGATTCAAACCAAAAATGTTGCGTCTATGAACAAACATGACATAACATAATCCAACATGTTGCATCATGTGCAGTTTAATAAGAGCAGCAAATACAAGGCATGAAGTAGATATTTGTTGGAAACTTCATTTTTGCGCGTATTAATTTTCGCACAAATCTTTTGTGCATAATTTTATCTGTAATATTATTCAGGCAAAAACTAACATTTTTATGCAATTGCATAAAAAATACTATGCTTGAAAATTGTCATGAGTAAGGTAGTACTTATCTTTCTTTTTTTATAGGAGGATCCATTCCATTTTCCAGACTTATAGTAGTCTATTTGTGTTCCATCGTACATGATCACGACCAAAGATTTCTTGGAAGGAAACCTACGAGTATCATCTAATAAGTGACCACCTCCAAAATTCGTTCCCAGGGGAAGTGTGCTGAATCATTAATCTTGCAATTGATTGGTTTCTTTGTGTTCCAAAAAAACCAATCAATTGCAAGCTCATTGACTTAACAATCCTCATTGTAGATGCATTTTTTCTCAAATTTGTTGATTTTGACTAATTGAAAGCTGCTAAAATATCTGATTTTTAAAACAAATTTTGGAGATGGCTTCTAACGGTCTTGATATACAGCTGGTACTGTATATATAATGAATGCTGGACCATCGACTATGTTTGTTGACCATGGACGTATCATTCACCTGAGATGGAAAGTTTATACTTCATAGATATGCATGCAGTACATACCTTTAAAAAGGAACTAGTTTTTATGGGAAGAAAATATGTTGTTCCTGTGATGGTATTGAAATGGACCCAACTGTAAATATCAAATCCCATGAAATTTTTTACTAAGCCCAAATCATAGTCCACACGTTGATAAAATTTCAGTAACATACAGATTGTTTTCATAATACTTGATATAACCCTATTCAGGCTGAGGGAGGGGAGGGAGATTCAAAATTTAACCTGACCAAGTATCAGAAGTTATGCAGGGGAGGGGGAGGGCGAGTCAGCACTGCCCGAATAGGGTTAAGACTTGTTCCTGGAAAATTGCTAAAAAATTCCAGCGACAAAAAGAAATTATTAGAAGTAAACACAAATTAGTTTCTTTAGTTATATAGCACCGAAGCCCAAATAGAAACAAATAATCACTATGGAGATTTATAGCATGAAGCCAGAGAGCGCTATAATTCCTGGGTGAAGAAACAGCGCATATCTCCTTTACCATATGTGGTATATGCGTGTCCATGTGCGAGACATAAAATATTAGTGTTAATATTCTTGGCGGAGAAAAAGAACCATCTGAATTTATTTACTGGTATTTCCCAACTGGAACTAATATGTTTATAAACTTATACATTTCCAATCTACAACGAATATCTTCGAATAGGTGCATCTAATACGTTTGATGGTTACGTATTACGTTTGTTTTTCAAATTTCAAAACGAGTGATTTTAAAGAGCTCCAAAAAATAGAGGGGTGCAAGACATTTGTGGTGGTTCGTTAGCTGTGCTCCAAACCTCTCCTAAATCTAATTTTTTTTAAGGTTCATCTATATTAAATTATCTAACTTTTGAGCAAAAATACAGATTGATCCACGTTGAAAATTGAATGTCAAACTTGTCGATTCAAATCTTTCTCACTCCTGTTGGTACTGACGTTAGATTTTAAGTAAATCTTCAAAAATAAAAAGTCTGCTATGTTTAAATTTACCTATAGGGTCATGTGTTGCCAGAGTAATATAAAGACACATTCAAAATCAAAACAAAGAAAACAAAAACAAGGTGTCAAGTGTAAACAAAACCGGAGATTGTCTGATGAAATAATAATTCTGCGTCAGCGATAAAAATTTTTGTTCGTTCTTCTTGGAAAACTTACTATAAATCCTCTGAATCATCGATTATATCAAACTTCAATCTTTAAAGTCTAAATAAAGTCGGCCTATTGATCATAATCGTCAAAAAATAAACCAATTCTGCACAGTTGTATCGTTGTTTTCATCAGATTTGCCACGTACTAAGTTTAGTATCGAAGAAGCCATTATATTGTTGCAATAAATTGTTTTCAAAACAAATCAAAACAATGTCCTGTTTTCTGACCCGCATGTCTATAACATCCGGGAATTATAGCGCACTCTGCATGAAGCTATGCTTAAAAAACTATTCCTACATAGTGATTATTTGTTTTGATTTCGAGTAGAATATTTTGTGCAATAACAGGGATTGAAATAACAGCCAGGCATCACTGTGAAAGAGAGATTTTTTAAAACATTTTTAGCCAATCTGGATTTGATCTCCATTGTAAAACTAAGGATGTTATATCAATGAGCTAATCAGTTCAATAGTCAGAATATGGGTAAATAATCACTGTGGAGAAAAGAATTTTCAGACTTTGTAACCTCCGCCATGATTATTTGCTCTTATTTTGATCACTGACATATATTTATCATTGAGGCAGTAGTTTTAATATTGATCCGTAAATCTACTAGACTCATGAATAATCCAGTCTGCCGATCTACAGTGATTCAAATAAGAGCAAATAATCACTGTGGATAAGTGATTTTTTAGCATAGCTTCACACAAATATATGCTCAAAAATCCCTTCTCTTCAGTGATTTTAATACTCTTATTCTGACCATTGTTTAAAATTTTAGGTTTAATAAGGAATTTCTATTACAGTGTTCGAAATAAGAGGAAATAATCACTGTGGAGGAGTGATGTTTGGGCATTGCTTCAGACTAATCTAAAGCAATGCTCAAAATCTCCACAGTGATTATTGCTGTTATTTTGAACACTGCATTATATATAATGTTACATTATTATAGTTTGTTTTTTCAAATTTAAGGAGAGTGTTAAATCGATGATCTTGCGGTTTTATCATAAGTAACGGTAGCAAATAATTACGGAATTAATAAGCTACGGAGAAGTGCTTGTTGAGCATTACTCTAGGCTAGCACTGAGGAAGAAACTAAATGATTGCATGATCATTGACTCTCAAACCACTCCTCAGATACTTGTACCATTGAATTTATGTAAATGGTTTTATTTTTTGTAATAACTTATACTTACCCAATAAGCCATCCTAGGAGGTGCATTATGGTGAGAATGGAGTCCAATGATTGAATTTATGTTATCGTTGTGGTTTATTTTATCATTCTGGACTCGCAGAGGTTTCTATCAATGGATCTATGCAGTCAAATAGATGCACATGATTCTTTAAACGGTTATTTGACTGGTGACTTTAAAAAAAGAACCAATTTTAACAATGTGTCTTTGCAAATGAGTTTTGACCAGTACTTGGAGTAAGAGCGAATAATAATCACAGCTAACCTATTGGGCAAAAACTTGTTCAAAGTCTGCAGAAAAGATGCTAGAACGATGTCACTATTTTTTCCTATTTCAAGTACTGTTGATGATAAAGATAAAGTTCAGGATGTAGAATAATAACATGCACAAACCTCAAAAGGTCGCTGGTGATTAGTCAATTTCTAGATCTTTTTCACCTTCTTTGTGGATACTACACAAAATAAGTGAGTGCCTATTAAGTACATTATAGACCACTGTTTTGGCCTGGGTCTGAGTTACAACCCCTGACTAAAATCTAGGTCTACTTTTCAGGCCTGGAAGTACCATGAAATACCAAAATTTCATTGATTTGGTGTGTTTTCAGGCTAAATGTATAAGGAGCGGCATGTCTGATAGATGGGTGAGAGTACAGTATTAAAAGAATTTGATGGCTCCTACTGCAAGGGTATTTAAAGAATCATATTTCTCCTACAGCTCTGATTATATTCAAAACAGAGTATAAATAGGAAATATATAGCAAAATTGTGACCACGCCTATTGTGACTCCATTAAAGTTGGTACTCTTTAGGCGGAAAATTGTGCGATGTCAATTTCTACCAATGGAGTGTCTTCTTTTGATTTTTGCGGGGAATTTTCTGCCTGATAGAAATTAATACTGTGTATGTTATGTTTTTTTTTATTTCTAAGTTATTTTAAACATTCAATACCTATTTATATAGTGTGGTACTTAATACCTTGTTATCAAAAATTAACGAGAGATGAAATTAACGCAAAAATGGAAAATTTGCATTAGTCTCGAAAATAAAATCTACAGAGGAGAGTACTGAGTCAATGATCTCGCAATCCATTGCAAGCTCATTGACCTGACACACTTCTGCACAGATACATTTTTGTTTAATTTTCACCACAAATTTCTTCCTACGTAATCCATGTTTTCGAAAATTCACATTGATTCTTTTCTCGTTAATTTTGTCATAGGTGAGGTAGTCACTGGAGAAGTGAACTAAATGAGTACAGCTATTTTCTTTAAACTCTGAAATCTTTTCTCTACAACGATTATGATGTTCTTGTATTGAGTACTTCAACAGGCTGAATATTTGATCAATCCATTATAGTTTGAAGTACAGGTTTTAAAATAGGAGCAAACAATCACTGTGGAGGAGTCATTTTTGAGGATAGTTTCTGGCTTTATAGCCTAAAACTATGCTTGAAAACCATTCGTCTACAGTGATTATTTGCTCGTATTTTAAACACTGAAGTAAGTATAATAGTAACTGCAATAAAGAATCTTAAATCAACAACCATGACTTCATCATTAGGAAGAAATATATCAAGCAAGTGGAAATTTCATGACCACTGCTCGAATAAAAGAGCAAAATTATCACTGTGGATAAGTGGTTTCTCATCATAGAAAAAAAACTAATATTGTTCAAGTTCACTCTCCCTCTGTATTTGTTACAGATAAAATTTCAAACCTCAAAAATAACTATCACACATCACTTGACGCTGAAAACTGCACTAAAAAAACACTCCTCCACAGGTGATATCCCGTTATTTTGAGGCTTGTTTTGTTACAGAAACTATTATACGTATTTCAGTCAATATTCCAGTGGACAAAAACTGTTCATAGTCTGCAGTAAAGATGCTAGAACAATGTTTCAAGTGTCTTCACTGCAGTTTTCAATTTATAATTTAAAGGATACGAAATACAGTGCTTGAAATAAGAACAAACAATCACTGTGGAGGAGTGAGGTTTGGGAATAGTTTCAGGCTACATAGCTTGAATATATACTCAAAACTCACTCTTCCAAGGTGATCTTTGTTGTTATTTTAAATACTGCCCATTTTAGATTTAGTATTTATAAAATTATAGTTCATTGTTGTATAGATAAAGTATATTTTTATGTCTTATTTAAACCATTTTTCTAAAACTTTTTTGTGTATTCAGTTTACAAGAAGCAAATCATGTTAAAAAGTATTGGTTTATTAAGGTCGTTTTCCACTTCAGAAAGTATTCTGCAGAACAGAAACGGAATGGAGAATGCGCACACGTGGAAAGAAATTATAGACATTCCATTGGTAGAAATTTAAATTTCTTTTTCTGAAGTGGAAAACGGCCTTTAGGATGCATATTATCTGCGAAGAAGGGTGATTATGTCAACTAACTTGCAATCTTCTTCCACAGTGATTATTTGCTCTTATTTCAAACAATGCAGGAATACTTATATTTATGGTCCTGATATGATTGAAGAGACCTAACAAATTTAATTTGAAATACTCATATAGCCTATGTGGAGAACACTGATTTATTTTTTAAGATTGTTGACTCTAAACCAGTGTTTGAAATAAGAGCAAATAATCACTGAGGAAGAGTGATTTTTTGCTTTGTAGCCTAAAACTATGCTCAAAAATCACCCCTACACAGTGATTATTTGCTCTTATTCAAGCACTGCTATAACCTTCTGTACTAGGTTATTTTCTCAAAATTGGTCCGAAGAAAATTCTCTTAGTGTCCCCTTAATAATCCTTATGATGTTTCATCAGATACCAAGTTATTGATACTTACTGCCTTTGATAATTATGTTTCATCACATATGCCAAGCGTTTGATATACTTTAATGTATTCAGTTCACATACATTATAACCTACAGATTTTCTTATGTGATGTAATGGTACATCTATGGCTGCCTCATGAAGAAAATCAAAACCAGGTCAAGCCTGAATGTAACTGCCAAACAGCGCATATGGAGGAGTATTTTGACTAAAAAACATCGCTCTACAGGTGTTGTCCGGTAGTTGTATTCAGGTTTGCTGATCTCTTAGATCTAAACACTTAAGTTGACGTTTATATATTTTATGATTCGGCTTGAACTCAGTTGTATTTATGCCACCTGCATGTAAGGGTGTTGGTTTTTTCCTTACAAATAAGCCAGTTAACTTCAAAATCGTTGAGCCAGTATATTCTTTCCCAGATGTCGGAGAGAGTTGCAGTGGTTGCCAGTCATCACTGTGGAGGAAAGATTTTTCAGAATATTTTAAGATAAATTGGCTGAAAATATTCTGAAAAATATCTCCTCCACAGTGATGCCACTGGTTATTTCAACCCCTGGGAATGGCATCCTCTTAGTTTAACTTTTCTGGTTATAGTAAGAAAGTTTGTTGGTTGCATGCTTCAGTAAAACCATGTATATTATGTTATCCTTAAATTTGGACCATCAATTAGTTTTGATAGATCTAAAAAATCTGAATATGACTAAATTCGTCAAAAGTGAAATTGCACAGAAGGGCATTATGTCAATGATCTTGTAATTGATTGGTTTCTTCGGTACGAAGTAACTAATCCATTGTAAGATCGTTGACTCAGTAATCTTCTCTATAAATGTTATTTTTGACATGTTCCCTAATACACATTATTACATTATTCTTTAGAGTAAAATATAGAAAATACAAATTATATATTTTTAACTTGAAATGGTAAGTTTGCAACTGCATGCAGTTTTTTGCATGATCTGTGCAAATGAAAATTAAGAGTGGGAAATGATACTCCTGGCTTTACAATATCTGTCATAATGTTGGATGTGCAGGCCCCTGAATTCACGTCAGCATTCCCCTGTGGAGGAGCATCTTTAGAGACTAATTTGCCTCCAAAGATGCTTCTTCACAGGGGAATGCTATCGTGAATTCAGAGGCCTGATGTGATTTAACATCAGTATCTTCAATTGGTGATTGGATTTGATTTCATAAGTGTCTGCTAGCATAAACTATGGTCGTCTTTCTAGTGAAGAATTTGCATAAAAACTACCATAAATCTGATGAGATATGAGCTTTGTTCATATTTCTTAGTAAGGAAATGAATAGTATGTGAAAACCCTGTTTTTCAATTCAATTCTGCATGGAATAAGCATGAGAAAGTTTTATTATTAACAAGTTTGGATGGACTATTACTATCTATGGGTTTGAAAGAAGTGCTACCATTTTGAGATTTGCTACCAGCATGCAAGGTGATATATTAGGAGGACTAAACAAAAATATTTCGATTTCTTCCACTCGTGTTTGAGTTTGGTTCAATGGACATTTTTTTTCAACTTGGGAACAAGTATGCGAAAAAGGGATTTTTTAAGTGGAGACAGAATTTTTGAGATTTTGACCACATAAAAATAATAAGCGTGGACCTACAAAAAAAATTTCTGTGAAACTTTGACCATGAGTTTTTTTTGGCATCCATTTTGTATATTGAGGAAGCCTCTTCCTCAATTTTTGATATACATAATAAATCAATGATAATCTTTTTTTTATTGAATTTTAGGAATAAAGCTCCCACTATACATTAAAGACATTAAAAATATTAAAATACAATTTGGAAACTAAAATTAATTTTATTACAGTTGTTAATGATTAATCTTTTTGTAAATTAGAAATAAAAATAATTTTACTATTTTAATAAAAGGAAGGAATATTTTAAAGAAAATTTATTCTTCTGTTGCATTATTTTTTATTCATTTTAAATTTTATTGGCAAATAAATGATAACTGCCTTTTATGAGAAATTTTAAGTGTTAACTTTTATAAATAAAATACATACATTATGTTTCTACTACTATTAAAAACAATATAATAAAACATGATAGCATGTGTTAGCATGTATAGCCATTGTATATAGCTTATACATAACACATTATAGCCTATATACATGATCAGTGGTTGAAATAAGAGTAAATAATCACTGTGGTGGAGGAGGTATTTTTGAGCATTACTTTGGGCATTTTGCTCTTATTTCGACTACTGATATGTACATCCTGTATATATGCGTAGTCTGAATACATGTAGCCTATATATGTAGTGCCTAAACAAGTCTTAATTTATTTTAAAAATACAATATTCCTTTAAACCATTAAAAACATATCTTTTTTCCTATATTAGAATTTTAGCATATGCATATTCTCTGTTTTTATTTAGTATATACAATAATACTACGATGTACAATGTGAGTATTATGCAAATCGTATATAATGTGCAAGATTTAACTTTCATTTGGTTTGGCGGGCTACTTTCATTACTGTGCCTGCGATTTACAATCCCCTAAGTAGGGATCCATCCTAAAATAGGAAACCATTTATTTTGTTTATTTATTGATTGATTGATTCACTATATTTGTTTATTCTTTTACATAGGGCGCTGTTAAAAAGTATGCCTATCCTAAATACGTTTGGAGTCCTTCTGGAGGATGGTGGTGTGAACCAAGAAACTGGAGAAGAAATACTGCCATTGCTTTTGTTGCTACTGCTGTTCTTTCGATTCCAGTTATTTGGTTTGATTTACAAAGAGAGGTGAGTGAATTACCCAGTGAATGACAAAAACTTCTTCACAGTGAAGAAGGTTATCAAACGGCTAGTAGCCTTTCCCGGCCCTAGGTACCGGGCCCTTGTTTTATGAAAACAGAAGTACAAAATAGAAGTAAATCCTATTTTTTCAAGGAAAATTTATTTTATATTACTTCAAAATTACAACACACCATTACCAATATTGTATGTCTTTTTCGGTACTAAAATAAATGTCAAATTTTAGAGGGCTACAGGCAAAGTGATCGAGAAACAAGGATCTGTAATAGCGGTATCAAACATCAAAAGAACTGTTAGAATAACCTATATAAAGGAGCGTTTTTTTGAGTACAGCTTTGTAGCTAAAAACTATACCCCAAAAAAGCTTCTCTGTATATGATGTTCCACAGTGTTGTTTGGATGATATGAGCAAGCTTGTAGTTAATGGTTTTTTAAAAGATTAATTAAAGATTCATTTATTCAAAAGTAACCAACCTCTAGGACAAATAATCATGGTGGCGGAGAGTTATTTTAGCATATTATTTTCAGGCTAAAAAGGTACTCTTCCACAATGTTTACTTGCTGCTCAAAATTGTGACTTTGAAAATGATTTGGTTATTCGAGATTGTGATGCGAGTTCTGTCAGGATGTTAAGGTGTTTTCAGCATTAAAGCTGAAAACTATACTTAAAAAATACCCCTCCACAGGTGATATCCAGCAGTTACAAGGCTTCTAAACAGTGTGTTAAATAAATGGTTATTAGCATACTTCAATAATATTTCATCGTCACTTTTCCTTTGATATTTCCTAATGCTTGCATTTATACTGCTTCTTTATCCTTGCATATGTATTTATTGTTTTTCCAGAGGAGATATTGTTCTCCACCTCAACATGTATTTTCACAGAAATATGCAAAACATGCTAAGGTATTTATTACAAAATTTACTGAATCTTCACATTGATATTGTTTTGGCTAAGTGCACTTGATTATTGGGATAGCATACATATTATGGAACATATTTATTAAGGGACTTCAAAGTTTCGCTGCTAAACCAACTTTTTGGTAGGATTAAATCAACTAAAATTGACCAAATTCAATAAAAATAAAGCTGTGCAGAAGTGTGTTAGGTCAACGAACTTGGAATGGAATGGTTTCTTGACTCAATACTCTCTTATGTAAATTTTATTTTTGAGACGATCCCTAACAACAATACCCACATAGAAAATTTCTGTTTTTTCCGCCACCCGGTGACTGCCCACTTTCTTAATAGATCAAGGTACTAGCATTCGAGGTGATATTTCAAAATGGACTCACCAAAAATGTTTGATTTTGTCAACTCGGGTCTGAGTTTCGGGCAAAAACTGTGTTTTTAGACCAATGGACTGAAAAGGCGTTGTACCATCCTGGCATTAGGTATCAATATTCTAGACAATATTACGAGACCACTGGCCAAATATTTTCGAATTCGTCAATTCTATGCCCAGTATTGGCAAAAAAAGGATTTTTCACAAGTGAATCTGATTTCTATGAGGATTTGAGCACTTAACTTAAATATTAAGGCAAAAGTTAAATAGATGATTTAGCAATTTTTTGAACATGTTATGAGATTGACCTTAGTCACATTTAGACTTAGAATATTTCTGAAAATAAATTTTCTATGACACTTTGAACATGAATCTTTTTTGGCAGCCATGGTATTTCTCCTTCTTTGACTTTTTGAGATAAGTGATATTTTTTATAAAAAATAGTTTTTTAAATTATATGAATTGAAGATTCCATTTTTGATTTTGAGAAGCTTCCTTTGTTCAGTTATTCAATAAAATATTAACATAAGAAGAAGTTTTTTCCATGAAAGAAAATTATTAATTTAAAGAAAATATATTATTCTTTGCATTCTTTAATTGTCTTTCTTTGTTGTTTATTTTAATAATAGATGATGAAAGTCACATTTTAACATTATTAGATGTTTTATGTGTTAACTTTTATAAATGAAATACATGCAGTACATGATTTGTTCAATAATAGAACATAAAGTATAGTAAAACCATAGTATGTGTTATGTATAGCCTATATACACATAGCCTATATACAATCCTCAATTTAATTTAAAAATACATCATTTCTTTAACATTAGAAGCATGTAGCTTACTTCCTATAAAGGGTTCTAAAATATCCATCCTATAATAGGTTCTAAAATATGCATCCTATAATGGGTTCTAAAATATCCATCCTATAATGGGTTATAAAATATGCATATTCTCTATTTTTATTTAGTGCATACACAGTACTATGATGCGTAATGTTTGCATGCAAAGTCTAGTTATGTCCCAGGTCTAATTTTCA
>JAULBZ010002311.1:0-19114 GCA_032360805.1 Neoturris breviconis | reverse complement strand
CCCCTATAATTATTTTGGAAAAACAATATGCGGTAGTCTGGTGTATTCTGATCAACATTCCTCTATTTTCTTCAGAGGATATGGATGTGGTATGAAGGCTAGTCTTGCAATTGTTCGTTCATATAATATTCTTTAGTACCAATTTCTCAATGACCAGAAGCTTGTTCAAAGTTCGCAGTAAAGACGCTAAAACATTAATAACGTTGTTCTAGCGTCTTTACTGCAGGCTTTGAACATATTTTTGTCCACTGGGATAGACATGGTGCTCCCTCTATCGGTACTATTGAAAGTTTGAAAATAACTGTCAGTCATCACATGTGGAGGAGTGTTTTTATCTCTAACTGAAAACTTATACAAAAACACTCCTCCACATGGGATGTCGGTAGTATTTTGAAATTTACAAATAATTTTTCGTTTTTTCTTTTTCGCATAATGAAAATAGGCTTGCCAAATAAAATGTGCATATACCTTTAAAATGTATTTTTCAGATTATATGTAAGCGTGCCTAACGCATTACATCCTTTGATAAAGCTTAGAACCTTGACAAATTACTGATCCGACTATTAATCCAATTATATTATAATTACATGAAAAAAATGTGCGAATGATAAGCTTTTGCGAAAATTTCCGTTTCACTTGCTTACTCTGATCACATTGTCAAAAAGTTTAATCTTCTTTTAAATTACTTAAAATAGCTAGAATATCTCCTTATGGTATAGCCGCACCATGGACAAACGCCGTCTAAATAATCGTTATTTAGTACTTTAACTTTGGTTCTGCATGGGTTGACCACAGTGATCGAAATAAGGGCAAATAATCACTGTGGAGGAGGGTTTTTGTAGCATAACTTTAAGATACAAACCTTGAAGCTATGCTCAAAAACCCTCCTCCACAATTATTTACTCTTATGTGGAACACTGGTTTATGCACTCTCCTTTATGTTGAAATATTACCCAACTACTCGTATTGTGAGGATTTGACCAGAAAATTTAATTTCTTCTTTTTTTAAAGACATTAATTTCGGCGCTTTGGTGTGTGAAAGTATTTTTCTGTAAACGATAAAAATTGATTTGAACCTGGTTGAATAATTCTAGGGAGGGGGCGGTATGACTTTTAAAGAAGTTTTTCTCATATGTTTTTTAAAGATATGAATTGAAAATGTCGCTTGAATCAATACATCTATGTTTATTTTGTGATAAAGGAATATAAAATATAGTTATAGAGAAATTATTTTTTATCAAAGCCCTATAAAAATACAAACAAAAATCATAAAATACAAAGAAATAAATATTAAAAGTTAAACAAATATAAAGCGTTTATAGATCTGCCGACATGTTAAAAAAGCATGTTTAGCGACTTGTAATCGATAGCTCTCCATATAGACGAAAACGTAAATCGCTGAGAAGTGTATCAAACTCTCGTTTACACGAGAGTTTTTCCAAAACCGCAAATATTTGTATCTATTTTGTAGTTGGGAGTCCTACACCCTTTTGGATAAGTCCTTATGTAAAGTTTTTGCTATCGCTTTTTTACTTTCCTGTGTAAAAATATAAACTAAAACTCTGTTTACACCTGCTTAATTAGACTATAGAAGGAAATCGTTTCTTGAGTTTGTTGTCTGTGGACTAATAGCTTTTCTATACGGATATCAGCTTAGAAATAGTTTCTGATGTTGGTTAAAATGAATATTCAGGAATAATTTCGAAACACTTACCATCTTAGGCATAATTCGAATTATAGTCTCTATTTTATATTTGAGGGCGTTAAGAGGCTGTTAGTGAGAGTTCCTTTCATCTCACACATTAATTGAACATTGATGTTACATTTTACTAAATTTGCCGACAGTTATGACTCAAATTGTTTATATTCATTTTATTAGAAAGTTTTCCACCTGAGCTTGCCAAAATCCATAAAATATTATTCTCTTCTAAAATCAACTTCAACGTCATTAATGACGTCATTTATTTTGTAATCAATTATCTTGTGTCTTGTAGACAGATTGTCACTGCTTGAACACAATTAGCGATTTCTAAGTTAATCGTTAGTTTTGTCAACAACACTTTAAAAATAAATTTTCAACATACAAGTACAGAATTTCCCAACAACGAATGAAATTGTTATAGGAAATAAAGCCAGTGGGACAAAACTTGTTCAAAGTCCGTAGTAAAGACACTAGAACAACATTGAAAACGTTGTTCTAGCGCCTTTACTGCGGACTTTGAACAAGTTTTTGCCCATTGGGAAGCAGTAGAAATTTAGATGATAGTTTCTAATCTTTAAATGTACATCTTAAAAAAAACATCTTTCTTCGAACATAACTGTAATTTTTCTTATGAGTAGAGTTATTTTTGACACAAAATATTGAGATAGCTCATCAGCAGAAAAAATGTTGTCAAAAGAAAATCAATTGGAGGGTATCTTTGTATCATACAGAAAAGCTTTACAATTAATTGGTTTCTTCGCACCCATTGGGTAAAAACTTACTTTGATCAAATGATAGCTGATTATTTCAAGGTGTCATTTTCAACACCTGAAGTTATGCGGTAATGCTTACAATAAGATCTGATGATCATCTAATCGTCCACTTGAGATGTGTTCAATCTAATCGATCAATTTATTCAACGCGTATGGGATTTAAATATCGGTATATATTATTGCCGAACTTTTTGCATAATTTACACTCACGAAAAAGTATACGTGTAACTTTATACGTGTAATGTATATTCACCTCATTTTATTTCACTTTATATTTACGCGTTTTTTGTTTATTTTTAGTCTTGTGTACAAGATCCTGCGCGCTTCCCTTGTTTATTTCGTCGAATGTTAAGTTAAACATTGCAAAGCATACTTTCGTCGTGTAAATCAGCCTGTCGGTGAAATCAAACAAGGCTCTGTTTACTTCTCTTAACAATACATTAATCAAGAGGCGGGCAACTAGTCATTTAAACCAATAAATGTCGGCATGCACAGTATTACTTCTATTATTAACAGAACAAAAGAGATATCAATAAAAATAATAAAAGAATCAATTGCTATATTGTTCTCTAACAAATAAACAATCGTTTATGCGGCGAAGTTGAACTTTCCGGACGACTTAATAAGCGTACAGGGATAACGCGAACAAATACCGACTTATTCTGAATGCGCTAAAATGTATAAGGTCGGGTTGTACGATACCGAACTTTAAAATAGTTGTTTTGTTTTACTGATTTTTAATAAGTATATTGAATTAATATATACCTTTGTTTTTTAATTAATCGTTTTGTTAATGGAAAAAATTTCATTATTATTATTATTATTAATATCAAAAGAACGTTATAAAGTCCGTCCATCGATATCACTTCACTTTAGAAGGAACGTACGAAGATAGAAGTGTGAAACCACGTGCTTTGCATTTCAGCAAATACAAAGACATTTTTTGTGACCTGGAAGTAGACTTGGTACACCTTGTGTATAATAAACTTTATAGTTACAACGGATTACTACAAACAATAAACAACAACACGACTCCTTGTTTAGACTGTGTTTAAACTATATTCGGAGACATAGTGATAGAAAAACGTATTCAAGTCTGACCCTGGGAAGGCTTTTAATTTTATTGACAAATAGAGTAAACAAAAGATAGAGGAAGGATCAAGATATTTGAAATTTAGAATAAGCACTCAGACAAACACTTGTGTCATTCATAAGTACAGAGTAAAGTGAGTAGCAATTCGAAAAGTATTACTAAATGTACTCAAAAATTGACGAAACCGAGATGACGCCAACTTCATTCTCTATGAATACAATACTAACTAACGAAAAACAAAAATTAGCTGACAGCGAGCTGACAGATGGTCACGTGTCATTACAGCAAAAAGAAGATCAAAATAATAACGAAGAGAAGAAGAAGGCTGAAGATGAGTTGCCGAAAAAAGAAGAACTTTCACTGGAAGCAAAACATGTTCATGTAAATCTAGAAGAATCAGAACTATGGAAAAAATTTAAAACATTGACCAATGAAATGATAGTTACTAAAAATGGAAGGTATGTGATTGGTTAGAAGTTTAGTGCCTATTTTATTCTCTTGTTTTGATTTGTGGTCAAAATGTTACTCTAGTTTTTGAAGGATGTGATTTGTACATTTTAGTGCAATGTTTTCATTTGTGGTCACATCTACATTATTTGAATTCCTTGTAAAGTAGTTTCGGTAATTTACTGAAAGATTCATCCAATTAATACTTGTAATCCCTACGAAAGGATTAAACTCTATAAAAAAATACTTTTTTAGTTCCACTATTCCTTAGTAATAATATAGTTAGGGGTTCCAATTTGCACCCATAGTTATGGGTGATTCGTTGGTTGATCCAGTTATTCTGGAAAACCAACTATATAATCGCATGGTGTTGCACTAAAGTTCCAAGCGAACCTTATGACAACGAAGGCGTTTGTTGTTCAAAGTATAAACTAGCCTACGTGAAGTAAAACTAAACAAGCGAAGACTAAGTAAGTATGAGCAACAAACGCCTCGTTTTCATCATATGTGAAAACGTATATTTCTTCGTAGATTGCTGACGAAGTACTCTTCAAGATTTGAGTTTGACTATTATCTGTAGCTCCTCTAAAATTTTACTCTTAGTTTGAAAAACAACTAGAAAATTCGATTTGTAATATTGGTATCCTGGTGTCAGTCTAAAAATATGCATTCGTTATAGTGTTCTTTAAAAAGTATTTCCGATCGTAAAGAAACGGAACGTTTTGTTTTGAGAAACTTTTTTGTTTGTGAAAATAAACAGTGGGATGTATTCTTTTGTTGTTAGGAGGATGTTTCCTGTCCTGAAGTTAAACATTCGTGGTTTGGAGCCACACGCCATGTATTCGATCCTTCTAGACTTCGTGGCTGTTGAGGATCATCGTTGGAAATATGTTAACGGTGAATGGGTAGCAGGGGGGAAACCAGAACCAGCTACAACTAGTTCTGTTTACATTCATCCTGATTCACCAAATTTTGGAACACATTGGATGAAGAGTGCAGTTTCATTTACTAAAGTTAAGCTAACAAATAAGATGAATGGAGAGGGACAGGTTAGTTGAACAAATCTTGCTGATCTGATTGGTGTATTCGTAACAAATCATGTCCCAGTGAACAAAAACATCGTTCAACGTTGTTCTAGCGTCTTTACTGCGGACTTTGGACGTTCAACGTTGTTCTAGCGTCTTTACTGCGGACTTTGAACAAATTTTTGCCCACTGGGGTGAATAGCTATTACAACATCACGATCGAACACAGCGTATTTGCGGGGTTACTGACCCAGCCGGCAAAAATCTGCTCAAAGTCAGCACAATAACGTTCAAAGAACGTACTAACGTTATTTTGCTGACTTTAAACAGGTCTTGCCGGCTGGGGAAGATGCAAAAAAATACTACTCAAATTAAGGTCTCTTCTCAACTTTGTAGGTCTGTAGGTTATATGAACAAATATGTAATATGCAAATAAGAACGCCTTAAAAGTGTGAATGTTGCACGCCCTTCTATTTTATCTGGAGCTTTCGCATTATTCAATATTTAGGGCGTTTCTATTTACCTATTAAGGATCAAAGTTACAACGACAATAAGTATGGTGGAAAGAGTTATCTCTTTGTTTATATTCAGTTTATACTCCCACCTCTCTCCCCTCCAGTATACCGCTATATATGGTTAACCTTTTCTAATATTCATTGTTTGGGCTGTTGTTTTGAGTTGGGCGTTAGTCTACTTGTTCCACTGTAAAATAGTTCCAACCATGTTTCAGGGTAAAATAAGGCAGATTGAGGGTTGTATCCCCTATCATGAGAACAACGCAGATCTGGAAAGGGTAAAAAACGTACCCCTTCTCCTAGCAGTGGTCTCCGCCTTGAGAAAGGGGGGGGGGAGAACGATTAAAAAAAATGATAATATTATTCGCTGTTCTATTGAGCTTGGCGTTTTACTCGTTATGTTTCGTATATAATTGACGTATGGGTGGTCATTTTGACTACTTATTTCAATGGTGTTTGTCTATCATTCAAAATCAACGATCGTGCAATTGATTGGTTGTTCTTGTCAAAAAAGCCAATCAATTGCAATTTCGTTGACATAGCACTCTTTATTTACAGGTGATGCTTAACTCTTTACATAAATATCAACCTCGTATTCATATCATCCGTGTAGGAGCACCAGAAGGGGAAAGAACTATAAGTACACATACGTTTCCTGAAACCCAATTCATTGCTGTTACTGCTTACCAAAATGAAGAGGTAAAATACGTTTTTTAGTCAGTGATCATGCCGTTATATGACGTTGAACCTGCTTGGTCATTGCACTGACTAGAACGGGGACAGACATTGTTCTAATTTATGAGAGTATTTTTAGAAGCAGCCACAGAAAGGGGGTTCATATTATCATATTTATCCATTTCGGGATTATTATTAGTATAAAGCGTGTATTTCAGAACAGCTTGTTTTCCCAGCTAAACACGAATCTAGTATAAAGAACAGTTAATATTTCCAGCAATATAAGACTTCCCTGAAACGGTGTACAGTTTTTCCCCGTAAGAACGCCTCTTTTTCCCAGCTAACCACATGAATGTCTATCCTTATTATTTTAAGACATTTTTCCCCAACCGAGACGACATCTCAGAACAGTTTATTTTTCTAGTAAGAGCTTCTCAAAAACAGATTGATTCCCCAGTCGACGAGATATCAACTTTGAACAGCTCGTTTTCCCAGCCAGGAGGGGAATAATAGTGTAAAAACAGGTCAAATCTCCAGCTGTACCTTGTTTCCTGGAAGGTAAGAGCAGGTCTAATTCCCAGCCAGTACACCCCCTTAGAACAACTATTTGCAAGAACACCTCCGTTGGCTGCTTTTGTATTTTGGTTTCGTATTTTCATTTTAAAATTTTCGAGTTTAAATTTTAGAAAAAACAGAATTTTAGAGGGCTTCTTTTGAGCGATTACTCTGTCCAGGGGTCTTTAAGTAACCATGTCTCTGTCTGATGTATATTATTTATTAGCTTTCGGTCGATACAAAATCTGATTTCATTAAATTTTTTCGAGTTATAAATTTGAACTCTAATTTTTTACTTCCAGGCGTACTCTGTGTTCCAATCAAGAATAAAAATTTAATAAAAAATTTCGCATGAAAAATATTTACAAATAAATCTATTTACTGGTATATTTTTAAGGTGTTTCTTGTTTACAATATATATTACCAAAATATCTAAAAGATTTATTAAGTTTTAACAGTTCTAAAATAAACTTCTCTTCGTGCATCAATTTGTCTTATTTTTATTTAGATTACCGGTTTAAAAATTCAATACAATCCCTTTGCAAAAGCTTTCCTCGATGCAAAAGAACGGTAAGTTTGTCTCGCTTATCTTACATCATTATACAACACATGAAACGCGCGCCGTTTCTAAATCGAGCCTCACGGAAGGATTTTTTACCAAAGGCGGTCACATTAAAACTTATCATAATTAGTCTGATTACCCATATTGAAACTAAAACAGACATTCTGTCATATTTCCGTTACACCGGTTTTATTTCGGGCATTTAAAGTCATTTATAGGAAACTCGATTGAGTGATTAATTTCATTTGATACGTTCCAGTTGCTATGGAAACTTAATGTTATTTTCCCATAGGTGAACAATTGTTCGAAATGTCGGCACTTTTTCAGATATTGTTTCATGCTATAGAAAAGCATAATAATAAAAAGCAGAATGAATATTTTACCGTTATTGACTTATTTATTGTTTGAATTTTGATAAATTTCATTACCTGTTAGTTAAACAACAACTGTTGAATAAGAAAATAACAAAAAGAAAAATTTATTGACTTTTTCGTTTCTTTTAAATTTGCTTATTGTTGAAGATCGGCGTTTAGTTCTTTCTTCCTCTAGATTTTATTTAGTTCTTCGTTTTTAAAATCTTACCGCAGACAATACATAGGAAGAAATATGCAAATTCTTCAACTTCAACATTTTCTTTTAATATCTCCGCTAGGCGGTGTTTTGTTTAAACGAATAGCAAAAGGACAGTACTATTTTTATTGACTTTGCCTTTTTTATTACAAACAAAAAACATAGGTTATCAGATTTGGATATATAAGTTCGGATGTTACATTCTATTTTTCATAACTTTGTAGGTCAACCATGGGCAAACGACGTCAAACCAAAGTTGCAATAGTGCTTAAGACATTGTTTTACTGTCGTTTGACTATGTAGATACCTGTACTAAGGTACAACTATATAAAATTTATATTTGATGAAATATTTTGAACTACATATTCATTCACTTAACAAATATAACGCAAATTTGGCGGCATCTCTTATTTGCAGAGTGCAGACGCTTCATAATTTCTTTTAAAGTCACATAATCACCCTATTTTGGTCACAATTCCAAATAAATAACATGAAAGCTTGTAATGTCAGTAACACATTCTGAAAGTAAAGATTAGTGAAGATACGAGTGCTTAAATTTTTGTATTTTTTATGCTAACTGTGTGGCAGCCATATTGTATTGTCGCTTTTCTGCATAATTTCATGAAACTGTTGATTTTTGATAAAATAATTGATTATTTGATCCAGTTTCTGTTATTTATACATGCTGAAATTTTTAGGGTGTGATTAGCAATTGCCAAAAGTGAACTTGATATAGATTTTAGAATTTTTACAAAATAGGGTGATTATGCGATTTAAGGAGCCCTTTTATTAAGTCCCTCCAATAACGCCCCTTAAATATGGTATGTGTGTATGAAATTATATTGTCACCATATTCTCGAGTGAGTTACGACACGTGTCAGTGCATGACGGATTTTTGTTCGCACTACCAGCTGTAGATTTAGAGCAGAATAGAATAAAAATCGGTCAAGCAAAATGTTGTAGCGAAAATAGGAAAACGAAAACAGGAATTGGTCTTTTTAAGTATTCAAAATCGAGCATTTCGGCCTCACGCTCGTTAAAAAGGTGTTCGTAAAAACTTAGTATACATAGAACAAAGCTACCATGACTATTTATTTTCATCAGTTTTTTGTTTTCGTAAGTACCTTGATTATACGATCTTTGTACTTATGGTCGTTCTTCCCTTTAAAAAGTTTTCCTCAAAACGGAAAAGGGATGGAAAATGCACATGCGTAGAAAGATGTATGAACAGGTAACATCTTCAACAATGTATCAACCATGTATCAATAATCATCAATACGCATTCCATGTGCAACGAAACCGCTACTAGAGAATGAAACCGTTAATTATAGTTGGAATGAAAAAATATTGTTATCAGCATCATCTACTTTCTCAAAATTTAAACTTGGAAAAGTAACTCTGCTATTGAATATGGGAGCTTTTATGTTGTCCATAAAGTATTTCGCATAGGGCCTTTTTATGGTGGCAAAATTTGTTTCTGTATTCGTTCTCGCTAGAATTCTGATGGCGCTTATTACCAAAATTGACCAGGAACAAATTAATAAGAAAAATATGCTCTGAGACATTCAACACTAGTATTAACCCTACTGGGGAGGGGGGTGGTACTTTGTACTGCAACCCTCGAAAATTCTGTATAACGCTATTAGGCCTAAATTTGGTGACTTTCCCATCTTATATTGCATTTCAAAACTGGTGACCAAAATATTTTCCGAAAATTAATTCTAAATAGACCCAGACTACTTTGGCCCCCTCCCCCCGTGACCGAATATTTTATGGGGGTTTTGACAAAAAGCAGTAGTTTTATTTTGGTCTACCAGGCATTATAACGGCTTTTTACGGTGTAATAGTGGACAATTCTTTCATAATAATTAGCATACGCGTAACAAAATAATTAATAGTTCGTTTTTCGCTTCCTTGTCAGGTTTCGCCCATAAGATACGATAAATCCTCCAATAAGCGCCCTCCTTCATTTAAGCGCCCTTCTAATAAGCGCCCTCTATAAACTTAAAAAACTTATAAGCACCTCACTTCTGACAGGAGGCGCTTATTAGAAAACTGTCAAAAGTCCGCAAAGTTCCTGTTTATAGTTAAAAAAAATCACATTCTGCATGAAATTTTTATCACATTTTCGGAAATAATAGAACCTGGGCAATGTTGTGGCCAAGTTACAAATTATAACTGAACAGTCGTTCGAAAGATATCAGGATGTAGTTATTAGGTCCCCTAAAAGTTCTTGGCTTATAGTATAGGTTTAAAATATAGTCGCTTTCGTGTTCTCAATCAAATGCATAATAAAAATCAGAAAAATATTCGAAAGAACATGTTTCTTTACAATTAATTTTAGTTTCACATTTCCACTTTATTAAAGTTTATTAAACGCCTTTAATAACGCCAACCAATGTGCCATGTTTAAAAGCGGCATTTATTAGAACATAGCCTAATAGTGGAGATTCTGGAGGAAGACCCTGGGAAAGAGGTTGCGTTTTTCAGGGGTTAAAATAACACCCGGTCATCACTGCGGAGGAGAGATACGTTTGAGCGTCGAATTGACCTTCTTAACCCTATTTCTACTGGGGGGAGGGGCACATTGTGCCCCCACTGTCATACTTTTTTTCATAACTTTTGAATGAATGGCTTATATATGACTAGAGATTTTGGGACTTTTCATATAATTTATCTACGATCATTTTGAAAAAAGAAGTAAGGAGGGCATGATAAACGAGAAAATATTTAACAGAACTCCTTCTGGTTAACGAATGATATATATATACAAGTTCGGAGAGATATATAAATATATGTACATTTTTTTCTTGGTTCGTACACACCCTTCGCTGAGTCATCCTCCGAGCCCCTTGCTTTGAGAACCTGACCTCGCTCGAGCCTGCTACTGCAGTGCCGTTGCGGTATGTGAGTTTTCAGGGCTAGGTTTTGCGCTCTTTTGGATTCGTCTGCTAAAAAATCTGTAGGAGGTCGTGCGTGTCGTTGAAGCAACGCCGCTCGTTGTATCTAAGCGTATATTCAAGGGAGTTCGAGCCCCCTTCGTCTTATACAGTTTTGTGAGATACTACGTGCGGTATTAACCTTTCTGCACTGGTTCGATATACGGCTTGGGCGATATTTTCTTTTAAATGGTGTATTAACTCCTCCGCCAGATATAGCAGTTTCAATTGTTTGTTTCATGTATAAACTTGGTTCCTGATTAGTTTCTGGCTTAGGAGTGATTTCCCGTTGAAAAAAGTTAAAAATTCCGTCTTGTTCTCTAGATATAACCGGTATGGTTCTTAGCCAATCAGAGATCAGTAAGCGCTCCTCCATGGGTGTTATTGTTGATCCATGGTGCGTTTACTAATTTCTGGATAGCTATTTAGAACTTAATTTTGATGCTGAATTCAGCTATGGTGTTCCCACGTCTTAGAAAGGCTTAGTTTTTGAGATATAACCAATAACTTGTCTTAGCCAATCAGAAAATTATATTAGTAGCTGCATCTCTCCCTCCAGGTGGTTTTCTGTAATGAGATGTGCTAGCAATTATGAAATAAACTTTTCTGGACCAAAATTTCGTTGTGGTTTTAAATCTGGCCTCCTTTAGTCGGGAGAAGCCTTTGTTCTTGAGTTATTTCCAGAATGAGTTATTTGTGACGTCACTCATCCTGGAATGTGCAATTACAATATTCGCCTTAAAACACACCGGTCTGGAAATAGCAGTTCCAATTGTGCGTTTTGAATGCAAATTTGGTTACTGACTATTTACAGGCCGCTGAGTCGATTGCGACAAAAATATTCTCAAAATTCTGAGCGGTTCCGAAGATCTGGCATCCGACACCTTTTCCCGTCAAAATTGACGTCGTTGCCGGAAAAAGTATCTGATGCTTGTTTCGGTTATGCAATAGGTCGTTCTAGAACCAAAATTTGGTCCTGATTCCGAATTTGAGGTCCAGATGGCCTATTTCTAAGTGGTTTCGGAGTTATAAGACCAAGTACTTGGTTATATATTTTGTTGTATGAATATGTTCTGATCCACCCTTGAGTGTCTTAGTCTCCAATGTGTGCGAATCCATTGGATTTCAGGTCCCACTCAAGGGTGGACCGTCAGATATCAGGTACATATATATATATATATATATATATAGAGAGAGAGAGAGAGAGAGAGACTCTGGATTTGAAGATTTTAAGCATATTGGCGTCGTCGTTGTCCATAGTCTTCCTCATCCTTGCATAGTACACAGTACAGAAGTAGTCATCCATCAGTACCTCCGCTTTTTCCATGTCGCCCCTGAATCCTATTGCATCAAATCCAAATAAAAACAGATCTAGTCTGTTTTCGAAAGGTCCAATGCCTGGGTACAGTTCGTCCAGGATGTTGAAGTACAGTTCGTCCTGGATGTTGAGGAGGTACTTGATGGATTCTTGGTTCTCCGCACAGAAGAAAAAACAATGTTCGTGAGTTTCTCCTTTGTGGTGACATCTTGGACATTCGTTGGATTCTACTACACCCATTTTGCATAACATATTAAGTGTAGGGTGTGCAAAATACACGAGTTTAATTGTAGTTATATACTAGGTATCACAACCTGCTTTTGGTGGACTAATCTGCTAAATAGAATAAGCTTATAGAAAAAGTTGCAAGAGAAATATAAGATTTACGAAGAAATACAATCACGAACATATCTCAATACGCCTATATAAATATCGACACCATGGCTACTTGATTCGGCAAGGACATCAAAATCTCTGTCCAATTGTAACTTTTGATTAAGTGTCAATGGACAAGGGAATCTTTGCAGAACAATTCCGATATCATCAGGTTCAACGAAAACTCGATCTGTAAATTCAACAATAAACCTCTCTACTTCTTGCAAATTTGTACGGTGTAAGTTATTCATTGCAGTAGAGTCACAATTTGCTGATCGTATACCAGCAGCAAACCAAAGTTGGACAGGAGTCTTGCAATGTTCAGTCCGTATCGTATGATTGTTATGTGCATTTGTCCAGTTTATCAAATCTCTATCAATTCTTTTTGAAAATACATGGTGGAGACAAAACATTTGAACAGGATTATCAATATTCAATATGTTATGCTAAATAGAAAAAGTTGATTATCCTTAGCTACTATAGAATGATATTGAAAGTTGCACGAAACGGGCCGTGTGTGGATGCAAACAGGTGTTACACATACCGGTGTGTAATGTGCAGTGGGCAGATCGTTGGGACAGAAAATAAAAGATTTCCTTCTATTTTTTCTTAGTTTTGTCACTTTCATCCACAAAACATCAAACAACTGAGGCCAAATCAAAACGGAACCGAATCGCAACATGAATAATTTAAAAATACCTTATAGGAAATTAACACAGTGCGAATGCTCTTTTTAAAATGTTATGTGAGTAGAAATTAACGCAAAAGCGACGTATCTAAACAGTTAACACGGAAGCTGGAGAGCATAATTTTTGTTTTAAAAATATAAAGTATTACATATACCTCTTCCATATGCTGAAATACGCCTTTATACTTAAAAACAACCTTCTCGTGGACGTCTCGCCACAGTCTCTCTATTCTCTGATTGTGCACAGATTTGCCTTGAATAAAACTTCCTCGATTTTCTCCATTGACTTCGTTCATAAAGGTATTGACTTGGTTGAATTCAGAACCTTTATCTGCCCTTACTCTGCTGGGAATGCCATATTTCCGTATTCCCTCAACGAAAAATTCCAATGCAGTTTTTGCAAGATTGTTGGTACACACTCTCATAAATGGGATAAGTCTTGAGAACCCATCAATGGATCCATGCACAACAAAATTCCACCTATATACATTACAAAAATAAAAAGGATATTGTAGATTACGTAGCAAAGAAAATAAATTTAATGAAGATCGTAATTAGAGAGTGGGTGCTAATTGGATGATTTGTAATTAAAGATAGAACTGGTAAAATCTGATTCATCTAAACAGTATCCTCAAATAATTATTTTGAATGAAATACTATCTGCCATGAACAAGTTTTAGATATGACTGCGGATTCATGAAAACACAAGTCCATGATGAACATTAAAGTTTCCATGGTAAAATATTTTCATTATGTATTTTTAAAAGTGGAATATTTTTAGTTTTTGCAATACTGAATCCATTTTTCAAGTAATTTTAACAATGATAATGCTATTTAGGTGACATATTTTCAAACTGGATATTTCAAAATACATATTCATTACAATGGCATATTTTTACAGAAAAAATAAGAAATACACACTAAAGTTACAGAAGGAAAGAGTGTCCTTAAATAATTAAATATAATAATTTGTTACTATAAGAGGTTTATCCACTAGTATATTGTGCAACATGTAAATTACTGACATCAGTTATGCTTAACAATTTCGGTATAAATAATATCCACACAATATTAGACTTTAAAAATGTTGAAAATGCGCTCTAGCATAGAGCTAGAGTGAATAGAGCGATATAAATTTTATGATAACTTTGTTCAATGGTGATGCAAAAAAGCTTCAATTTTGAAATTCTAACTGAATAATAATATTAATGAAAACAAGTTTCATGCTTTTCTCATTTAAGGTTCACAAGATAAAACTGAAGCCTCACCTTATGATCTTATGATGACTGTCAACATGCCATAAAAAGTTTGGAGTGGGTACACTATAAGACCGTCTTTGAATAGTACTTGACCATCTGCGAGCCATACCAACTGGATCAATTGTGGCAAGTGTTGTTCTTACACGGTCACGTTGAATGATTACGCCTTCATTCCGTAAATGAGCAAGTACTTCATTAGCTCCAGAATTTGGGAAATTTTGATTTATTTCCTTGACTCTATCTTCAAGCAGGGAGTCAGAAATAGTTGTATAGTGGTCTCTTGGTGACAACATTCCATTCTTTTTAATGAAGTTGTGTATTGTATTATAATGGACAGTACCCCCTAATAAGCCATCTCTTGCTATCTGCCTTACAGTAAAACCCAGTGATAGGAGATGTTCCAGTTTTTCTTTAACAATATTACATTTCGGTGGCCCAACAATTTCTTTTCTTATTCGTGCAAGTCTTCCATTAGATCCTAAAATTTTGCAACATTTTATCTATCATTAAAGCTATAAAACCATGTATCTTGTACTACATAATATACACAATAGAATAACAATAGAAATTTCATATCATTTGGACTAAGAATCCCAGGTCCCTATTAATTTTAGGTTGGGTGATTATTTGATGGGTGCTCCCAGTTTCATAAGAACACCGTACTTTGAAGCAAATGCATATTTTCACTTTTACTACCATCGACTGATGACAGCAGTGTGGCATTCATTCGAGAGGGACACTTACTGGAGGGGAGGTACTCATTTTAATAAAAAATGTTGGCAGCAATATATAGCAATTTATTCAATATGGAACACTTATTCCAGAAAATGTGGTGCTGCATAAAAACTATATCACACTTTACTATGCAGACACACAATTTATAATTAACTTCATTATGCTACATATAATACAAATAAAAGAAGGAAATGATAATCTAAAAATACCTTCACAAGTATTGCCTGAATCAGCTTCTATTGGAGTGACAAGACCACGCAAGTAACTCACTAAATGGTCGATGGTTTGAATTTTGCTATTGAATTCAGATTGATCAATTGAGTTGTGTAGCCGCTAAAAAAAAGGTGTTATGAATAAACAATGTGTTTCATGAAGAAAAATCAAATATAATATATATTTTAACAATTAACACATAAAACATGTAATAAAACTTTTAATAAAAGGTAGTTTTTATCATCTGTTGTATGTATTTTATTTATAACTGTTAAAACATATTGCATGTAACAAATTGGAAATGTTTTTTAATATATCGTTAGTAATTGTTAGTGTCCTCAAATAATTATTTTATGGAAGGGGCATTTATTAAAGTTTATTTTAGGTTGGTACATTTACTCATGTAAATATGGCCTTTCTTAATAATTTGAAAACGTGAATAAGGTTCTCAGTATTTATAAGTAGTATTTACAAGGTACTGTATATCGATAAGTAATTCTCTTATTAGTTGCTATTCAGTCTCAGGTCGATGATTAGACTAACTTTTGCAATCAAGTTCTGCAATCATGTAAGTATTATCTATAAAATTTTCCTATTTCGTTTTGATAAATTATTAATATTGCAAGATAGCTATTCTAAAAAAAGTGGCAGACTGCTATATTGTGAAAACTATATTGTGAAAAATACGGTAAATAAGCGTCCCTCTTCCCTTTAATAAGCACCCCCTTAAAATCTTAAAAAAATTATAATACAGTTAGCAGATGTCAAAATAAAAATAAAAATACACACAAATTTCATTTTTATGATTATTTTGTACATCAAAATTAGGGAAGGATCTATAAAATCCTCTAAGCTTGTTTGACCACCCTCAAGCGCCTCCTCTAATAAGCACTAATCCCCAAAAAATCTTAGAAAAAATTTAAGCCCCCTCCCCCTCTTTTAAGCGCCCCTCTAATAATATTGCTTATTAGAGGATTTACCATATTCATAGTCTTTTAGACCTTGCTCTAAAAACACCCACCCTCTAAACTTACCCCCATACCATCTCTTGGCAACATCATTGAAAAGCCAATATTCATAATGTCTTTGAAAAATAACCCCTTTTGTTTTAGTACCCAGTTCTTTTTTGGTTACCTTCCCCTTCCTGCTAAAAATTGAAGGGGCTGGAAATTATGATATTCAAGCATTGTTGGAAACATGTTTTAAAATAATTGTAAGTGTGTCCTCAAATAATTATTTATGGTAGAAATTGTAACAGTGATGCCATTATATACATCTAGTCAATGTCAAAAAAGTTGAAACAAAATTGAAGCGAGCATTTGTATATGTGCATAATCCAGAAACCTAAACAATTATGACAAAATATGCAGTTTCATTTGCCCAAGCTTAATGTGTGTGTAAGTGTGTATGCATGTTAAGAATATACAACCTGAAGATTCCTTCTTGCATCATAAAGAGAAGTAAGTAGCCTTCTTGATTGTCTTTCATCAGGATCACCATTCTGTAAAGCTCGTTGAACGATGACAATAGTACGGGAAATTCTGACAATGACATCATTAACTGTTGCATTAGGGGCTCGAATTACTGATGTCATTGTATATAGTATATTCTAAAGTAAATATCCTAATTATCAACAATACACACACATTAAGTGAAGAGATCACCTCAAAAGCGCACATAAAGCGTAATTGGAAGATTTCACTTTAGCTAACTCTCATTAGTTCATTATCAGTTTAACTTGGATCATTAAAATGTGGTATGAGGTGATTAGGTATAATGATAAGAAAATAAAAACAAACAAGAAGATAACATATATAAGTTCTAAAATAAACAAAGGAAGACATTGTAGTGTCTAGGGTGTCATCTCTATAAGGACGATAGGACTCGATTACGGAAAACAGAAGAAAAATTGAGACAGATAATGAAAATTATGAAAGAGACCAGACGTAACCAATTAAACTATACAATATGACAGTTGCAAGTGAACTTAAAAATAAGAGTACAATACTGATTATCAATTGTTTTCGATCAGTTCAACTGTCATTCGATTGGTACAATTGTTGATCGATTGGTGTTTGATAACGTAATTTTTATATGATTGAAACCAATTGATAAAGTCAATGCCAAAAAATAAATTGATTGCTTTGATTAGAAATCGATGTTCGATTGTTGTGTTTGATTGGTTACATCTGGAGAGATGAAGTGATTATTGAATCATGATTATTACTAACAACAGTAGCTATATCAAAAATTTTTTATCATTGAGCAAAATATGAGCTACGAAATAACTAGCTTACCTTTTTGAACATGCACGATAGATGTGAATTTTTACAAGAAATTTTGGGTGGTTTCTTTGAAAACTTTGTCTCTTACAGTGATATCCTCGTAGGGAACCTTTTTGCATAGAGAACCAGACTTATTAACCAATCGATATAAACCAAACGATATATACAATTGGATTGTTATCGATCGATTATTGTCTGACCAGATGAACTATCTACATATGTATATATATATAAATACAGAGAGAATGTCAATCAATAATCAATCAATACGTACTTAAAAACAATTGAAATTTCAGAGGTGCTAGCTAGACAGATTGTTCTTTGATTGTCGATATAATCAATCCATCGATTAGGTAATCTTTGATTGGCTTTTGATTATTAATCAATATTTATCGATTGCTATAAATAACTCCAGCTGGAGGAGAGAGAGATTCCCCCCACCCTTGGCTTTAATTAAATCAAAAAAGCTTTGGAATGCTACACATTTATACACTTAAGTTTAGCTATTATTGTGTACACATGGTATGGTTTTCAAACCAAACATCCGCAAAAAAAGGGGGAACCTTCACGTAAAGCATCACACACTCCTTAGCTAGCTAGCTAGACTGCTAGAAGAGTAGGGCTAGACTGAAGCAGCCAACAGAGCAAGTTAGCTATGGCTTTTATTAATTGTCTTCATTCACTTTCCATGGCACATTCTCTCTTCTTGTCTTGTACTTGATTTTTGTGTAGCTAAAAGCTAGGGGTGTTAAGCGATTAGCTATAAAAAAAACCCCTCATTATTAGATACCAGGTAGTACCAAGTAGTATACTTTTTACTATAGCTAGAGTACCATGCAGTATAAACGGAGGATAGAATAAATAATACACACTTTTTTACAGTCTTTAGATTTAGAGTCCTTACCTGACCTTTACTTACCTTCGCTTCATATGGGAAACTAATTGTAGATGTTATAGTATGAAAGGCACGAGGCATGCATAGTTTGCCCGTAGACGTTTACTATTAACCGCGGAAATAGAAAAACTAAGTTAAAATATTTACGTAAGCCGAAAGATACAACACATCGCTTCTTTGGATACCATTATGATTTAAGTCTAGCTTGATTCGACAAAGTCGTACTTGCTTTATTGAAAAACCTGGTTTTCATCAGATAAACTAAGTTTTTCTCCAGAAAAACTTAGTTTATCTACAAACATCTATAGAACTGACAAAAATCCAGTGTAACGTTCTTTCTCAGGATTTCTGCAGAAATACTAAGTTTAAACAGAAAAACTAAGTTTCAAGGCTGAAAAACTAAGTTTTTCTGCAGAAAAACTAGGTTTTTCTGCAGAGAAACCAGGTTTTTCTATAGATAACTTAGTTTATCTAATTAATGTGACAATCG
>JAULBZ010002310.1:0-19116 GCA_032360805.1 Neoturris breviconis | reverse complement strand
CGAAAATTAATTCCCGCGAAAAATTTCTAAACACCTGATTCGCGAAAATTTCTTCTCGCGAATTGAGAAAAAAAATCGGAAAAAAAAATTGGCGAAAATTACTTCCCTTAAGGTAGATATGTTCATGTGGATGGGATTTCCCCTCCAGGCACACGACGTCGTATCAACGTCGAAATGGCATCGTGACGTTTGACGCCATGTGCTCTCTGTGACGGTGACAATGTAACATCTAATCAGCATCTAAAATAGTCTCTACAGCATCTAGGCGACGTCATTCCGACATTGATAAATATGACTTACGCTATTGTATACACTTTCCCAATAATCAAGTGTACAAACTTGCAATGATGTCAGCATGGCACTTAAAAAATTATCATAGCTGATGTAACCTCTCTGTGGATTATTACCAACACCAGGAACGCACAAATGAGTTTTCGGACAGTTCCTAAGATAAATATACTGCTTCATCAGTGTCCGAAATAATAATGCTCAAAAATCACTCCTCCGCAGTGATTATTTGCTCTCATTTGGAACACTGTTTATGGAATATAGGCAAAGATCGAAGTAACTGTATAGGAAAATAGAAATTCATTAGTTTAGTTGGAGTGGAGTTTGAACTTGATTGGTTTAATTCAATACGCTTTAATACACTTCTTCGTAGATGCTATACTTACTTATTTTGACCAATTATTATGGCATCGAGACAAAATCCTCAATAAGCAACAAAAGAAGCCTTAGCTAGTGTACAGTCGACATTCCACATGAAGACGAAATTCATTAAACAAAACAAAGACTTACCATGCAGTAGATGCATTTCCACAGATGACTTCTTCCTTTTGATGCATAAGAATGTTTTCTTTTAAAGAATACCAATCTTCGTGAAATACGGAATGATTAGCATGTAATAAAACACATCTCGAGCGTAGTTTCCCCGGAAACAATTGTAATCCAATTAGTGCGAATATTGATATAAAAAATAACGTTAGTATTAAAACATCAGTCATCATTTTCATAGATTTTAATAGCGTATTCACCATTGCTTTTAAACCTTTTACAGTAGATATAGTTTTTAATGCACGAAGTACCCTGAACGTTCTTATACCACTTAAGTCGCTTACAGCGGGATGCATTGTGACGTATCTGAAACGAGACGTAGAGTGAAAATTCATAATAACTATCGATTCTACAGCATCGCTAAATATCTTGAATTTGATTCGCTTCTTTCATGGAAACATCCAATCAATTTCAAGAACTTTGAATCGGTACTCTTCTGGTTAATTCGTCCGTAATATCTAACAATACATCAGACCAAATTACTTGATTTCTGTAGTCTTCTTCATAGGGATTCTCTACGTTTATTCAATTATGTTTGTTGATTTCCAGTTGATTTCCATTAGGCGAAAAATTCACTGCGAAAGCCAAAAGAAGACATTCAATTAGTAGAAATAGACATCACAATCATGTGACGTCCAATTCTACCAATTAAATGTCCTCTTTTGACTTTCGCAGCGAATTTCGAAGAAACTATTGCAAGATCATTATCTTCGTAACCTACTGGCACTGGACAACAAAAATCTAAATAACATCGGAAAGACAGCCTTCGTTTCGACATTCTTTCGTTATTGACGTGAACAACATCTTTATCTGGCGTGTTCACTGAATAATATGGACATACTTACCCTATGACAACAACAAGAAAATCTAACCAATTCCATGCATTCCTTAAATATGAATACTTATGAAGTATGAAGCCTTTAGCTAATATTTTGATAATCATCTCCATTGTGTAGATTGCTGCAAATATATATCTAGAAACACAGAAGAGTACTGAATCAATGACCTTGTAATTTTGGTGATTGGTGTTTTCGTACCGAAGAACCAATAAATTCCTTGTACCGAAGAAACCAATTCATTGCAAGCTCGTTAAGGACCATCTCCAAAAAATCGTTTCAAAAAGCAAACATTTTAGTAGCTTTGAAGAAGTCAAAATCAATAAATTTGGGAAAAATTAATCTACGATGAAGAGTGTTTCAACAAGCTTGCAATTGGTTGGTTTCTTTAGTACGAAGAAACAAATCAAATGCAAAATTGTCGATTCAGCACTCTTTCTCTGCAAACGAATTTTGGAGATGGTCCCTTACATCTTTCTATTATTATTTCTGTTTAATTTGATCAAATTTGTTGCATAATTTTGTTGCACTTGCTATGTACACCAATTGGAGATTTTCCGTTTGTACTTTCCTCAGGAAACGAATCTGATTGGTAGCATGGGTTCTAGTAACTGATCAGTAGCAACATAGTTGATTTAACAATGCCCAGTGGGAAAAAACGTGTTTAAAGTCAGCTGTGAAGATGCTAGAACAACATCAAACAACGATATTTCCGACGTGCTTACTGCGGACTTTGAGAACAAGTTTTTGCCCACTGGGTAGTAATCGGCGTCTACACATCAACACGACATCACTTTGACAGTCGATTAGACGCTTAGTGCTGACATGACGGAATCATGAAAATACATAACTACTATTCTCGACAGATACAATACAGTCTAGACTAGCATATTTTTCAACTGTTTAAATAAACAAAAACATTCTACTTACTCTGAAATTTCTGGTGCATCACTAAGTGCCATAAAAACACAGTTAGTTACAATAGTTAGTAGTATACCTATTTCAAAGTATCTGCAAAATTTATTAAGGAATAATTAAAAACTTCTCAAAGAAACACGAACAAAACAAACAAAATTTCAAGATTCTTGGAAAAAACAGTTTTGTTTTAAAGGTACATAATCACCTATTTTTGGGCAAAATTTCAATATCAATGTCAAATGGATAAGTGACACACACTGAACATACCCAGGAAATTAAATGTCAAGAAGTGGCAAAACAATCAATTCTTTCCTCTGAAAACAGAACATTTTTGGCCAAACAAGATGGCTACCACACAGTGAGCATAGTAAATACATAATTTCTTACGACTTTAATCAATTATATCTTCACTAATATTCATTCTTATGAAGTCGATTCTTCAGAATATGTTAGTAGCAAAAATTTGAAAAAAAATATGAGGGTGATTTTGTACCTTTAAGTGTTCATGTACCCAGTGCGCAGACGTCAAAATGATGTCTTTTCGACGTTGGCTAGACGTCGAGTGCCTGCAGGTTAGAAATCCTCATGGGACGTTGTAACATCAAAAAAACGTCTGACGTTGCGTTGGTGTACGTCACGTCACGTATGTTCAGGTTGATGTGTCTGTCTGGAATAAAATATTGAAAAGGATACTGATGTGTAAAAATATATATGTTGATCCTACGAACAAGATTCTGTGTTCCTAATAGAAATAATGATTTGTCTCTGCTAAATCTAAAAATTACTTGTTTGCCAAGTTTATTAGCTGCCACCACGAACGTCTAAAAAGATAGAATGCAACATTTGATGACTGTGGAACATTCGTGGCCATAAAGAGAACTTGACCATATAGCACATCCGTGACTATATATGGGACATGCATATCCATAAATAAAACATACATGACCGTATATAGAGCAGCATAAATGACTATATATAGAACATCGGCGACTATATATAGAACATCGATGACTATATAGTGAACATGCATTATAATAAATAGAAAATACGTGAGTATATATAGAACATTCGTGACCATATGTAGAACATTCGTGACCATATATAGATCATTCGTGACCATATATAGAACATTAGTGACCATATATAGAACATATATGAGCATATATAGAACATATATGAGCATACATAGAACATATATGAGCATATATAGAACATTCGTAACCATATATAGAACATATATGAGCATATATAGAACAACATTCGTGACCATATATAGAACATACATTACCATCAACATAACATACATAATCATATGTACATCCGTGACTATGTATGGAACATAAACATACATGAGCATATATATCTAGAGCATACATGAGCATATATAGAACATCCATGATCATAACCATATATGACCATATATAGAGCATACATGAGCTTATATAGAACATCCGTGACTATATGTGGAACGTTCATAATCATAGTTATGACCATAGAGCATACATAGCCATATAGAACATCTGTGACTATTTATGGAAGGTTCATATTCATATACAAGACCACATATAGAGCATACTTGAGCATATAGAACATCCGTGACTATATATGGAACATCCATGATCATAACCATACATGACCATATATAGAGCCTACATGAATATATGTGACTATATATGGAACATTCATAAACATTAAAGCTTTTCATGGGACACTATGATCAATCGACCGTGAATCAATAGTTAAAGCAGTACTACATTTCTTGCAGGCATATGACGTCGGATCAAAGTCGAAACGACGACGTTGTTTTGAAGTGGAACCAACGTCGTGTGCCTACTGGGGTTATATCTTAAGGTTGATTTCGACTAAGCGAAAAACTCGCTGCGAAAGCCAAAAGAAGACATTCAATTGGTAGAAATTGACATCCCACGCTAGCAAAAATCAATCTGACGCAAATGACGCGGCATAAAAGACAACCGACTTTAAGTCCGGGCTTCTCCGTATACAAACGGTGTATTGTTCGGATGGCAAAAAAACTTTTGGCTAAATATGGTAAAAATGAAAGTTAAAGAAGTGTGTTGTTTTATTGGTTGTTTTAGCGAGATCACAATAGACTTATTCGTAAAAGAAGTGTGTTGTTTTAACAAGATCACAATAGACTTCGTTCGTAAAACAATAAAAACGGGGTGTTTATTGCTCAGAGTAAAACTTGTTGCAATGCAATAACTTCCGTTTTGTGCAATGACTCGAAGTTATTGCATTGCAACAAGTTCTAGCAAAAGAAGTATTGATTATGGATTAAATTCCACCCTCTATCCACTGATTTCGCATCCCAATCCCTGCCAATCCCTACATTAATAACCGCACCTATACATTAATCCCATCTCGCATCCCAATCTTTGCCCAACCATACTTAAATGACCGCACCTATAAAATGATTTAACATTCCAATCTCCGCCCACACCCAAACGTTCATAATTGTAGAAATATCCAAATATAGCGCCTTGAGATCATAGCGCCCTTGAGATCATTTACTTTGCATTAGTCATTGGAAGTTTTGAAGTAGAGTTCTTCAAAGAAGAATTATAATATGATTTTACTCGTATAAGTAGTGGTCACGATTTGTGATAAAAACCTTGTTTTAAAAGACACAAATAACAGTGTAATAATTGTAAGCTTGTTTTAAAACCTGATTTTCTGACTTATAATAAGATATGACAATTTATTAAAACACCTGTAAAAGATATGTGTTTTCTTTAGGTACTGTCTCAAAAATAAGATTTACGGAGGAGAGTATTGAGTCAACGATCTTGCAATGGATTGGTTTCTTCTACCGAAGTAACCAATCCATTGCTAGCTCATGGATATAACACTCTTCTGTTGAGTGTGAGAGACGATGTTTTTTTTTCTATTTCATTATCTCAGTCGTATGGGATGGGAATATATCTATCTCTCTCGCTGTGTTTTATTAAAGCATAATCTTGAATGCTTGATGACGATTTGAAAAATCAAGAAGAAAATTGAAGTAGAAGTTTTTCTTAATGTATTAATTTTTAAAATTTACTTATAATTTTCTTCAATCAAACATAAAAATCATTAAAATTTAAAACTGCTATCCAAGCAATAGAGAGAGAAAAAAAGTTTTAACACACAGCGTTGAACAATCGTGTGATTGAGCAAAACTTAAAATGTACATCCAAATTGATTTGTGAGAGAAGTCTAACTGTGAGAAAACATTATCACCATGGTTACGTTTTATTGAAAAATATGATCCTGTATCGTCATGAATAGCCTTTAAAAAGTGTTTCTCATTTATAACACATAAAATATGTCTTTTTAACTATTCAAAAGCTATTTTATGACGCCTCCCATTTCCTCTTCCCACGAACTGATTCAAACCAAAATAAGGGTTTTCACAAAGCTTGGATATACCTATTCACTAATACATGAAAACGAGGTATAGGCCGTTCAAAGTATGCGTTCGTATGCGCATTCATATAGGATCTATCAAGTCAGTATATAAGTTTTAAAGACATTGTTTTGACGTCACGACTCTTGACCTCGCGACTCTTGACCTCGCGACGTCAATACGACGTCTTTTTGGAGTTAATATGACGTCGCGAGCCGGTAGGATAGGGACTAATTTTGGTCAATATAAACTAAGATTAAATAACGCTCTGTTTATCAACGTTGTCCTAGCGTTTTTTAATGCGGGCTTTGAAATTATTTTTGTCCACTGAAGAGTACTGAATTGGTGGTTTTGAGGTTTGCATCTTCATTCATATAATACACTTCTCCGTAGACGTTCTATCTTATTTTAGACATCACCAGACTTATATATGCTATCACATTCCGCCAGTTTTTTTGTGTTTCTGAATCAACTGGATTTAAGAATGTGGACAAAACTTGTTCAAAGTCAGACGTTTTTCTAGCGTCTTTACTATGCGGACTTTAAACAAGTTTTTGTCCACTGGGCATTTACTAGTCTAGGTTTACTCACACACGTCTAACCATGTATAAAAACAAACTAGTCTAGGTTTAATCACACACGTCTAACCACGTATGAAAACAAACTATGTTTTCTTTATACAAGTGGATAAAAACTTGTTCAAAGTCAGCATTAAAGACGCTAGGGCAACGTCGAAGACGTTGTTATAGAATCTTTACTGCGGACTTTGAACAAGTTTTTACCTACTGGGATACTGTAGCATGTTTTTAATTTTAAAAAATTATTGAGTGTTCTTGTGAAAAATTTAACTTTTTGAATTCTTCAAATAGCTTTGAATCACATATAATAATCACAACCGATATGACATTGTTTCAATGTTAGTCCGACGTACGTCATGTGGATCTGACGTACGGCGTGTGCCTGCAAGGATCATTATGGGTATGAGATTTCTGTTCAAAGTTTTGGGTATCCGGTTGGGTATCCGCTGCGATTTTAGTTACACACCTCTAAAAGCGGATTTTCACTAAATGAAGCCATTGTATTAGTTGAAAGCGGCGTCATCTAATATAGGTTCTATGGACAAGAAATCCTAAAAATCTTAAATCACTCTGAAATTTCTTCTTGCATATCTCGTAATAGTTAGACGATGGACTAGTAGGGTAATAAATATGTTAAACTTGTGTTGAGTTGAGATATTATAGATATAACCTGAAACTACCCTCAAATTGACCTCTATATAAATAAAATGTAAAGTTTATTAAATAATTTTTGATAAGATCTTTTCATAAAGTTTATTACAAAATTTCCGCCCATCCCTAATAATCTGTTCAAGTCAACCCCACCCCCAAAACATAATAACCCAGCCGGCAAAAACCTGTCCAAGGTCAGCAAAATAACGTTAGAACAACGTTCTTTGAACGCTGTTCTAACGTTATTTTGCTGACTTTGAACAAGTCTTTGCCAGTTAGGAATCTTTCCTATTAACAATATGGATCATCTATATTCATAAACTGAACTTGATGTTGGGACTTGATGAAGGGAGTGATATGATTCATAAAGCCTTTGTATATTTATATTAGAAAATGATTTGCAGACACGAAATGTTTAATGAAATATTCAGTGTGTCGGTGTCTTTTTTGAATATAAGCTTTTTATTTAGGTTCTACCATCAGGAGTATTGTTTATAATATTACAGAGGAAAAAAAAGTTTACGAATTTTCAAAAAACTTCTTAAATTAGTTTTAATTTTTAATTCTGAATTCCTTGACGACACGCGACTTTATAATCAACGTCGAAAAGACGTCGTCTCCACGTGGAAGTCCTGATTTGAACATTTTTTGTCCGAATATCAATCTACTTTTTGTATGTGTGTGTGTGTGAGTGATCTTGCACGTGCTTATTTCAATAAATGTTCGACCATACTCGACGTCAAAACGACGTCAAGACGATGTAGTTTTGATGTTGTTTCGAGGATGTTCCGACTTTTGTGTACTCAGTGAGTAATTGATGGTTTAATGACGTGACTTTCGTAATGTTTTATTACTCCATAAGTAATTTTAAACCATCATCACATATTTCAAAACACTATCCACCAACCTCGAGCCCAGGCTATTTCTTAAGATTGAATTTCAAAAAATAATAAACAATTCAGTAGGCACTTGGGAGAAAGTGTTTGTTACACATTTTAGATATAAACAATACTTTAAAAATCCAAATATACTCACTTTTTTAGACTAAATAATATAAGCTTTTTTATAATATTTTCCCATAATATTTATGGATTAAACTTTGGTAACATGTGAACAATATTTGAATGTAGTAACGACGAAGTAGCGACAGTGTTAAGGACCATCTGAAAATTTTATTTCAAAATTCTTTTTGATATGGTTAAAAAATAAATTTAAACAAATACAACACGTTGTACGCAGAATGGTGTTAAGTCATTGATTTCCCAATCCCAAAAACTTGTTAAAAGTCGGCAGTAAAAACTGTGAAGGAGAGATTTTTCAGAATATCATCAACCAACTGCGAAATAGCCTGCCATGTCAATGTGTTTGCAATTGATAGGTTTTGTTATGGACTATACTTTCAAAGCCCGCAGTAAAAACGCTAAAACAACGCCGTTTGAACAAGTTTTTTCCCACTACAGGTAGCTACAAGTAGAATCTCACAAGTTTCATCTTCTCACTTTTTTGCCACCGTTTTAGACATTAAGAGGGTTTTAAATTCCAAGAAGTATATTTTATATGATAGAATCTGCCAAAAAAAATAATTTTAACTGAAGAAAGAGTAGAATAACCTCGATTTGCAGTCGTTCTGATGTTGTTTCGATGTTGACCCGTCATCGTGCGCCTATAGAGAATCTTTTGTTCATATATTACCATTTTTCATACTATGGTTTTTTGTGGAAACAGTGGCTTCTATATGGAGACCCACGAGACCTTATTTAAAGAAGAAAAACTCGTTTAAAGCAAAAACTTCAAAGTCCACAGTAAAGACGCAAGATTAACATTTCAACGTTGTTTTAGCGTCTTTACTGCGTCTTTACTGCGGACTTTGAACAAGTTTTTGCTCACTGAGATTGTTGTTTAATCTCAAAAAATATTATTGTAGAGGATAGTGCTCAGTAACGATCTCTGCATTTGATTGGTTTCTTCATACCAAATAAACCAATCAAATTGCAAGAATATTGACTTTTGATTCAGGAAACGTACTTTGGCCATAGTATGCCGATTGTAATACGCTCATTAGCAACGTTGTATCAATTGTAATCCGAAATACATCCCTTATGTCAATTATAACCCAAACGAAAAAGAGTATTGAGTAAACGTTCTTGCAAATGATTGGTTTATTCGTACCGAAGATACCAATCAGAAGCAAGCTCGCTTACATAAAACACATTTGACAGACCTGATGAACGATGTAAACAGTAGTAACCCAAACAAACAAATAAGTAAACACACAAAACAAATAAATGGATAACTTACATTATCTTGACCGCTGTCGAAATCTTTTAATGGTTGCCCTAACATGCATTTCGGTATGTCCAAGAATTCATCACCATAATCACTATCTTCATCAGATTCTAAGTCCTCTTCTTCTACATCTACAAAAGATGGGTGATCAGATGGGTCACGTGTTCGTGAACGGGAACGAGACCCTTGTCGACTATGAGGTGGGCGAGGGCTACGACTTCTATTACGCGAATGTAGATTTCGTCCCCATAAACCTGGATCCATATTTTCTGAGTCGCTCTTAGAACGTCTTGATCTGTCTTCAGCATATTTTTCCTTCTCTTTTTCTTTTGTCGCTTTAGCAACATGATAAAACATTATGGTTTTTTGTTGAATTGATGTCCCAATGCGTTAGTGAATCACGAACGAGAATCGATTGATTTGTATGTACTGGTACTATTCATCTCTATCTTATTCAAAGTATTCAAACTTTCATCTAACTTTCACTGAAGTGTTCAATCTTTACTAATAAAGTGTTGAACTATTAATAAACAAGGCTACAATCATCTATTCATATAAAAAAAACTATTGGACTCTATATATAAATGTGAAACTCTTCCATGTACGCAGTTCTTCTATCGTATTATAACAAAATTAAAAGCATTGACTTTTTAATGATTTGCAAAAAAAACAAAGACTTAAACAGGTTGAGCCGATGTGTTGAGGAATTTTTATTTCTGTTGAAACTTTTCTTTTTTTCTTCTTATTATAAGTTTCATTTTTTATTTACATCTTTTTCTTCTATAAAGGAATTCTTCGTTATTTATATATATTACTCTGAAACAAATTGTACCTTCTAAAACTATTAAATATCGATGCAAGTTTCTGTTAAGAGACTTTTTAAAAACTCTCTGATCCTCTATAGTTGTATCTTGTCTATTATGCACTTGAAATGTTCAAGTGTTTTCTCTGGCATGAACAAGATCCTGGTCGAAATAAGAGTAAATAATCACTGTGGAGGTGTGATTTTGGAGCATAGTTTCAGGCTTTATAGCCTGAAGCTATGCTCAAAAATCACTCATCCACAGTGATTATTTGCTCTTATTTCGACCATCGTATAGAATGATATATATACAAATATATATATATAAAAAAATTCTCAGACATTTCTATGTTCTCTACCATTAATTGAATACATTTAGAAAAAATCTTGTACAACAAATTGCAGGTGTTCCTCCTTTACTCATAAAAGAAATTCACAAAATATATGTCAAAAATAATACAAAAATACTTGATGTTTTCAACGAAAAACACTTTGCAAATTATCTGGAAAATCTTTTACTAGAGGTGTGGACTAGATTATACTAGTGGAAATATTTTTTCCAATGGTATGTGCGAAGTACTATGCATTACTTTCAAGGGTTTTTTTCAACGTGAAGGAAAAAACACATCTGGACTGTTTGATTTTACATAGCAGAGAATTCTTTAGAGATGATTGGTTACTTTTTTTGATTTTTTCAACCGTTATCTAATCTATAATTACGATGTAAGGAGTTTAATGTGCAAGTGTTACTCTTACAAGATTTGTTACGTCTAAACCTTTTTGCCAAATAGGAAAATAGTCCTTATTGACAGATGATCCGCTGTTTCTGGATCCAGATCCGGATATACAAATGAACATAAGGAATAACTCCCCCCCTCCCGTGGGCAAAAACTTGTTCAAAGTCCGCAGTAAAGACGCTAGGACAACGTCGGACAAAAACAGCCGATACGGTCTAGCAAATGTGGAGGAGTGTAATTTGAGTATAATACTCATGAACACACCTCCACAGGTGATATACGGTAGTTATATTCAAGCTTTTCTTTATGTGGAATTTTCGGAGACTTCCTTCTGCAGTCATTCACGTTGCCGTATCCAGTAAGTAAAACCTGTTCAAAGTCTGCAGTAAAAACTCAGAACAACTTTGAAAACATTGTTCTAACGTTTTACTTGAATCCTGTCGGTACACGACGTCTTAACAACATTGTAACAACGTCAAAACGACGTCGCGATGTCGTTTTGGCGTTGTTACGACGTCGTGTTCCCACTGGGAAGTGGAATCGAAGTAACTTATATATGGAAACATTGTTAAACCTACGCATCATTCGAGAACTGTGTAAGTTTTGCTTTTGGTTTATCCCTAAAGTGAATTTTTTATTAAAAAAATTCCTTCGTTTATGTGTGTTTGTATTTATTATTTATCAGTGAACTTAAAAGTTACATTTGTGGTATTCTATTATCGTAAAGAAGGTTAAATGTTCTTGGCCTTTTCTTTCTGTGTGAACAAGCATGCTATGGTTATGCCAAAGAAGCAAATCAATAAGTCAAATCAATACGTCACGATTAGTCTCTGCCGCCTGACGCCACCTGACGTTTTTTCAACATAAAATCGTTCTGACGTCAAAACCACGTTTTCTTTTGCAATAAATAAACATTAGCTACATGCTCATGTGGATGCCTTACTGGTGGGCACGCATCATTTAATCATTTAATCACTGGATCCTAAAGTTGATAGGTCTCTCCTCAAGGAATTTCAATATTAGTTACTTGTTCCTCCGCAGATGTACTTTATAGTATACTGTCCAGTAGACAAAAAACTTGTTCAAAGTTCGCAGTAAAGACGAACGGCGTTGTTCTAGCGTCTTTACTGTTGACTTTGAACACGTTTTTACCCACCCGGTATGAAGGTTCTTTTCTATTAGGCGGAACTTTCCGCGCGTAAACCAAAAAGAAGCCATTCCATTGGTAGAAAACGTTGTGTGATGTCAATTTCTACCAATGGAATGTCTTCTTTTGGCTTACGCGCAAATATTTCCGCTTAATGAAAATCAGCCTTAAGTAGCAATAATCGAACCTGGTTAGTGTTAAAACAGACGGAATGATATGATATGCGACGTCAAATCAATGTCTAAAACACGTCATTTGGTCGTATGTTTTTTTGACGTTGAATGAACGTCGCAGCGTGCCAGCAAATAATAATATGATAAAACTGATACTATATAATCTTTTCTATCCTTTTCACTTGAACGTGCCACAGTAGCTATGTAAGATTTAACCAACTCACAAATGTATCTACTTGTCTTCGGTATCACACAGTGCACTGACGCTACATTACGTTCACATTCAACTTATTTACATGGTTCCTTTGATATTAGAAATTGTATACTTAGACTGGACCGCAGTCTAAGAAAAAATAAATAGTACCCAGACTAGGTTTTAAAGAACTCCAGTCTGTCGAACAGATGAATTTGTGATATATGAATTAAGCATGAACATTTTCTGTGAGGAAGAGCACCATGTCAGCGATCTTTGAATTGATTGGTTTTCCTGTAAAGACGCCGACAGAACACCCTTCCCCGTTCACATTGTATTTAAATTTTCGAATCCTACGCTATAATTAAAAGCTTTACATTAAAATCTAACAAAGGTTTTTTTTAATAAACTTGCGGTCGACTGGTTCTTTCGCTAAAAACCAACAATCTGTAAAAGTTTCTTGACTCATTCTTCTTTTTCTAAATACTTATCCCTCCCATTTTAGTAAATACATTTTCATAGTCTTCACTTACATGGAAAACCAATGTTTTCTCTGCGAACTTTTCTATACTATGTCAAAAATTACTTGTCAGCAAAATCGATTGTGAAAATAAATCATCATGTATGTTTTTTTTATTGTGTATTAACCAGTGGACACAAATTTGTTCAAAGTCCGCAATAATGACGCTAGAACATCGTTGAAAACGTTGCACTAGTGTCTTTACTGTGGACTTTGAACAAGTTTTTATCCACTGAGTATTATTATTATTATTATTTTGGACGTTTACACATGTTGGATGATTAATTCCGATGATTCGTACTTTTGAAACAGCTGGGTTTTTTCATGTCTTCATGTAATAAACCAAATAATAGCTGCGGTGAAGAGTGTACAATCAACGAACTTAAAACTGAATGGTTCCTTTGAATATAGTGAAAATAACGATCGTAAGCAGACAATATCGCATCGTGAAGTGAACTGGATTCTTCCGGATAGACCACTCAATTATGTCAAGCACATTGATTCATTACTCTTTTCCGCATATGTGCTCATCATGAAGTCTTTAGAATACATTTGAAACAAACTGACAGCTCATTTACTGTAGTTTCAATCATGACTAACATTGTGAAGACGGTGAGTCAAATTTAAATTTATCATTTTTACATTCACATTGGGTAAAAACCTGTTCAAAGTCCGCAGTAAAGACGTTTTCAACGTTGTCTTAGCGTGTTTACTGCTGACTTTGAACAGGTTTTTGCCCACTGGGTGGCAGTCAATAGAAAATATTCTGGAAATAGGCGATTGCACAACGCTAAACATGGACATCAGAATCGGAAAAGCATGGGGAGCAATAAATAGCCTGGCTAGGATTTGGAAATCCGATCTCTCGAATAAACTAAACAAAAGATTTCATCAAAGCCAGCTGCTAGAATCTATTCTTGTTTATGGTTCAATTACTTGGACACTAACATCATCCCTAAAGCTCTTAATAGTGCATACACTCGCATATGCTAAGAGCAGCTCTCAATGTTTCATGGAAACAGAAAATAACAAACAAAAAGCTGTAAGGCAACATGCTTCCTATAAGCGAGACAATCCGCCGACAGAGATTGAGCTTTACTGGTCACTGCTAGCATAGTAAAAGTGAGTTGGCGAGTGATCTACTACTATGGAATCCAAGTCATGGCAAAAGAGGTAGAGGGAGACCTATCAAAACATACATCGATCAATTGGTGCAAGATACAGGATATTAATTAGAAGATTTACCAAGCGCTATGAGTAACAGAAATGCCGAGCAAGCTCAATCCGGTAAGTAAGTAAGTTAATACTAGACGTTATTTCGACGTTGATCTGACGTCGTGTATCTGCAGGGTACAGTCTGTATTTTCCATAGTGGTCAAAATAAGATAATCACTGTGGATGGGTGCTTTTTGAGAATATCTTCAGATTAGAAAACTTGAAGTTATACTCAAAAATCCCTCCTTCACAGTGATTATTTACTCTTATTTTGACCACTGGAATTCAGTTTAGACCCAGCCGGCAAAAACCTGTTCAAAGCCAGCAAAATAACGTTAGAATAACGTTCTGTGAACGTTGTTCTAACGTTATTTTGCTGACTTTGAACAGGTTTTGCTGGCTGGGGAATACTCAGTCAAATATTTTGTAATTGATTTTATTAAATCTACGAAATTATAAGTTTTAGACAAATAATGCGATCCTATCTTCCTATATAGACTATTGCCTTATACACATTTCATATATAGAAATACCCAGACCTTATATGGAGATACACATACCATATATGGAAATACACAGACCATGTAAGGATATGTAAAAAATATATTTGGTAAAATTTCACCCTGTTGTTTGGGAGACCATCTCAAACAAGTCAACGAGAAATGAGAGTTTTCCAGTGGTCGAAATAAGAGTAAATTATCACTGCCGAGGAGGGATTTTTGAGCATAGCACCAAACATTGTATTCTAAAGTTATGCTCAAAAATCATTCCTCCACAGTGGATAATCTTCTCTTATGTTCTCTTCTACTACTGACTATTGAAGGATGCATAACAATTTACCTTTTAAAATACAGTAGAAACCGATTATTATTTGCAGTTTATTTTCATTAGGCGCAAATATTCACGCGAAAGTCAAAAATAATACATTCCATTGGTAGGAATTGATATCACACATCGTGTGATATTTCTACCAATGGAATGTCTTTTTTTGGCTTTTGCGTGGAAATAATAGAATTTCGCTAAATATTTGCGGAGCTAACCTTTTATATAGCGTAGCTAATGAATGATGTCTTTATTTTTAATATTTTTTAACAAATAGAAGAAATAAGTGTTAGTTATCAAAACTACAAAGTTAATCAATTTTCTCTGTCAACCTCGTGCCCAGATTCTATTTTTATTTTCACTTCTTTCTAATATAAACACTACAAAAAGAGAATCTGGAGACGTGGTAGGCTTTCATGTTCCGATTGAAAATGTTGTTTGAGTTATTACAGATCAAAATCAATGATAAAAGTTATTCTGGGAGACATTTAGCACGCGACGTCGGATTAACGTCGAAAAGACGTCAAAGGGAAGCCGCAATGTTGATCCAACTTTGTATGCCTACTAAATAGTTGGTCTAAATAAGAGCAAATAATCTCTATGAAGGAGGGATTTTTGAGCGTAGTAGCCTGAAGCTATGCTCACAAACCTTTCCTCTACGGTGATTATTTACTCAATTTCGACCACTGTAAGTTCCCCATATCTTCGTTTACAGCAACAAAAGTAGTTTCCCAATGTCATCATCATCATCATAGACATATTTCATATAATAATATACATTATGTAATAATAAAAGGACTTTTTTTAAACTCGTCTCCAGGGCTTCGTGAGAAGCCTTGAAGATTATTTTTTATTTTTATTTTTTATTTTTAAACAATTTAGTATCCAAGTTCCAATTTGTTGGTGTGAATTTCCCAATAGGGATACAAATATTTTGATCACTATGGGGTACATCATATCATATATATCAATATCATTTAATATCTACAGAAAAAACATCTTGCAACTTTGATTGGCTTCTTTGATATGATAAAACCAATCAAATAATTCCATTGTTCTTGTAGTATTTTAGTTCTATCCATTTCACTATAAACTTATTCACAAAACATAAAAACGAGGCGGAGTAGCCTGAATTATTATAACATGCTGAGTTCACTTCTTGGCATCCTATTTAGATGTTTATATATATAAATATATATATATCCCAAGGCATATCAGAGATCAGAGTACTTAAAAATAACTCCTCCGCGGTGATTATCTCCTCTTATATTGTCAAAAATGGTACTCATTCATCTATGTTAAGTTTATGACTCCTTAAGAAGTTACTGTTAGGTCTCCCTAAGCAACGTCATGTAAAGATGTTTACTATTTAGATATATAAAACATGATGTTCAAAGTCCTCAGTAAAAATTTTTTAGACGCTGTTCATTATTCTAGAGCCTTTACTGCGGACGTTGAACATTGGCTAGAATAGTAAAGAAAAATGGGCAAAAACTTGTTCAAAGTCCTCAGTAAAGACGTTGATTGTTCATTCTGTTCATTGTTCTAGAGGCTTTACTGCGGACGTTGAACATTGGCTAGAATAGTCTTTGGTCACTGGGCAAAAACTTGTTCAAAGTCCGCAGTAAATACGCTAGAACAACGTCGAAAAACGTCTTTACTGCCGACTTTGAGCAAGATTTTGCCTACTGTGTGGGCACGTTGTAGGTGGTGAATGTTTTGTCTATTTATATAACGTTCTGTAATAGTTAAGAAAATCTTCTCAACAACGTTCTTAAGAGGTACTTTGATTACTCACTCTGTTTTTCTTACGCTACTATTGTTAAAAAGTAAAGGTCATTGAATAAAAGTATGAGAAAATCTTAATTTGTAAAAATTAATAACAATTTAGATTTTGTTTTTCATTTCTATTCCATTTTTGTGCGCCATGTTTTAGGTAGCGAATTGAGAGAAACGAATTCAGAAAGAAGGGATACATTTGTTCAGTTGTAAATCTGTATTTTTACTTTATCTGGGACTATATCTTAAATTCTAAGATTTGTGAAAATTACATTCGCGCAAAATTTAAAAATGCGCAATATAACGATGTTACTACGCGCGGGGCGCAAAAAAAGGGCAGCTAAACTGTAAATCCACCCATAATAACCTTCTTTAGACATTCGAATGTGCTGAGAAACATAAACACTTCAATTGCTTGTTTCTGTTTCAAGTGAACATTATTCTAACGTATCCTCACCATTCAATACTGACCTACAGGTTCATGACTGATGAGAGAATTCCATTCTATGGCGTGGGAAGACTCAAGTAGGTATTAATTACTTAATATTACCTGTGACTTTTTATCAAAAAAATAGACACAATCGCCAACCTCGTTCCAAGAAGCTTGGGAATGAGGTTGCACAATCGCTTTTCCGTAAATTTGAATTGTGATGCTAGTTTTAATTTTCGGAAAATCTATTGAATGACATTCCCCACACACAATACATTAACTGCAACAAAATCCGACGTGACAAAATTTGGGACAAATCAATTGACCAAATTAATTTAGACGAAATTTTTCTTCTGACCAAATTTTGTTATGACCAAATTTTATGTTTTCTTAAAATTTCCATAATCATGATTTCAGAGAATTCTGCAACAAAATATACCGTGACAAAAGACGATATTTCATTGTGTGGAACAAAAAACAACATAGAAATGACAAAATTCTAATTTGTTTTTTTCTTTGTTGCCGTTGTTCATGAAAAAAAAATATAGAACCTAAAAATTTAAGTATTTGCTTTCATCTTTGTCTGTACCTCGATTTACATGAGTTAATATTGTAAACTTGATCAAATTTTGACACGACTAAATTCTGGAAATTTGAAATTTATTTGAGGATATTCATCCGATTTTATTTGAAGATTTTTTTTGTAGTTAATGTAATTGCAAAAGTCTTTTTAGAAAGTTTATTAATACATGGATGTCAAAAAGACGTCTGCCATACTTGTGGGTTATTATAGAACTTGTAGTTTACTTGTCCTATTATCTGGTGATTGATGGCAAAATTGAATAGCCTTAGCCTTACTTTCCTGATTTTGAATAGATTCTTGAGTGTAACTGGGGCTAGGGTGGTGAGGCTGAGATGCTTATAAAGGCGACGCTTGTAAAAAAAAGCGTGTACCCCAGTGAGCAAAAACTTGTTCAAAGTCTGTCGTAAAGATGCTAGAACACTAGAACGCTAGGGTCTTTGCTGTGGCCTTTAAACACGTTCTTGCTCACTGGGTCCTGGTCTTACAATATGAAATAATCACTCCCGTAATGATTAAATAAACGCCCGGGGCGTTTATTAAAAAATCAAAAAAAATCTATTGTATGTAGACGTTTATTTCTTTATAAATTTATCAAAAGATAATAGCCTTAATTGCTTAATTATGCAGAAATGAAATCCACTTATTAGATAGGGGCGTTTAAAAAAAGATTTTTAAAGGGTGTTTAATTGACTAATGGCGTTTAATCGATCATTTATGGTATTGAGTATCCGAGTATTTTCTGACATTTTATGCTCATAAAAAAAAGCAAACCCGTTTTACGACAAAGTGAATTATTTTCTTTGTTTTCATCCAGTACTGAACCATTGCATCTCTCTTGTTCAGATCTGGTCTAATTATTTGCTCCCAATTATTGTGGAAATCAAGCATTATAAATAAAGTTTCGGTGTTTTGGTGCAGTACAGGCACTTTTGAGAAAAGATGCTAGAACAACGTCGTTAGACCTTGAACAAGTTTTTGCTCACTGGGTAGAAACCATATCTAATTTATCTGGATCTGGATGATCTTCGGGACAGTTTTCGAATTATGTTTCCTATTGTAATAGTAAATTTAAAATTAGTATAATTTACTGTATTTTCTCGTTTTAGCGCCCCAAGGAGCTTATTGAAACAGACTGTTTTAGGAGGGGCGCTTAATCGAAGGGGCAGACAAGAGGGAGATAAATCTTACCTTATCAAGAAAAAAATG
>JAULBZ010002309.1:4116-19117 GCA_032360805.1 Neoturris breviconis | reverse complement strand
ATGTAGTTTGCCAAATTTAGCAAAAATACCAAAATATGAAAATATCAGTCATGACGTCATCAAAATTATAATGCCAACACAAACATAATGATGCAATTAGTCTTTGCTGAAAGTTTGAAGTCTATATGCAAAGAGACCATTTTCGTATTATTATTCTCGTTCCAGGCTTGTATTATTTTGCTTTAATAAACAACCTAACAACATGGAGGTGCTAACAATAAGCCTAACCGTTACCATATTTCTTGGAGTATTATGGCTAGTCAGTAAAATCTAATATTAGGGCTAATAAGTAACCCTAGTATGAGAGCTAATCAGTAACCCTCATCATTAGGGCTAATCAGTATCCCTAATGTTAACCCTATACATTCTGGGCTTTTTGGGGCTCTTCAAAGCTGGAAAGGGGAGGGAGGGCGGATTCAGATTCATGACTTTCGAACGACTAATAAGATTGTGATGGAACTTTGTGGAGTTATGGTCTTATAGTCACCAAAGGAACAAAATGGTATCAATTATTTTTTGTTGAAGTCGGCTTTTTTCTGATGACGTCATCACAATTAATTTTAAATGGCTCTTTTTTTAAAAAAAACTGCACTTTCTTTTCACATAGTTTCTGGGGTTTTAATGAAACTGTTAGAGAATACCAAAATTTTATTCCGAAAATCCTGAAAAAACTCCGATTATTTAAGAATCGGAAAAATCGAAGAAAACCGGTAAGTCACATAATTAAACTTATCATAACTGTTTATTTTATGATTTTCAGTAACTTCACTAATTTTCGTAACAATAGCATTGCACTAACAAAAGTTATGGTAAAATAATGATATCGATTTTAGGTGGTTTCAGATTATGACCCATATCTTTTGATCTACTAAAAGTTTAACCGGGGGAAGGGGGGGGGATTCCCCCTCTGCCGGAAATTTTAAAAATTTAAAATCAATTAATTTCAAACGCATGCACCGACAATAAATTTGTCTAAATCATAGTTTTGGGCTAGAACTTCGAATTGGTTTTAATGTTTCATAAACAAAATATTGATATGCCCATTTGGAAACTTAATTTTAACAAGAAATATTGATGTTTCTTTATGTAGAGCTCTTTAAATTTCTAATCAAAAAATAGGAGATGTATATAGTGCTCTCACTCTCGGAACCGGCTTGTTTTTTTCTACCGGCAATACCAATATGTATTTCTTTGTCAAACATTGAGACTGATTCAAAACCCTAACGTAAAAACACAATTAAGACTTTATCCGCAAATGTGCATGCATACAAATTTTTTCCTAACGGGAATGTGGCATGGAATTGGCTTATTATTTTTCCAAGACGGAAATATTAATATTTCTTTGCAAAACACTCCGACTTGTTCGGAATCATGGCTTAAAAACATAATTTGAACGTATAGAGTGACTGCGCATGCGCATATAAATTATTTGACTTCTTTTTCAGACGAATTTTTCCCAATCGAGAATATCTATGTTTCGAAACATACAGACTCGATTTATACGTGTTTAATGGTTATTGGCTATTTGTACGGAAAAATTTGGCCCACAAAAATAGCAACTCACAACTATAGCAACTACCTCCTTCCGAACTCGAAATTTACCGATTTTTATGTGCAAATCCAAGCTAAAATTATTCAGAACAGCTCGGATTTCAGACGGTTAAACTTAGCCAGGCTAGATACGTTTTAAACAAAGTAGATACGTTTTAAACAAAGTAACGTTTTTAGAGTAACTTTAAAGAAATTATTTTGAAATATTACAGCAGGGAAGAATTTAGATTACAGATTTGTATCGAAAATTATCGAAGATTAAAGCGTGACACCCAGTGTTAGTTATAAACTGCAAGTGTACGGACCGTTTCCCTCGCTATATAGGCTCGTTACAATGAACAGACTCTGTACGTTGATATATAAGGGATATGTTGGATAGAGAGCGATGCTCCAATTATACTTCTAACTAATTATCGCAATGCAATTCCATTCCTGTATAATTTGGCTGATGAAACAATAGAAGTTTGTTGTTTGTTGTTTGTGTTATTTTATAAAATTACAAAACGAGGTCAATAGTCAATATTTTTAATCTTGCAATTTCAATATATTTTAAAATAATTCCAGCTTATATATGACCTACATGAAAATAGTGATGATCCTTTACATGGCTGAGATTACTGAGTCAACAAGCTTGCAACTGATTGGTTTCTTACTTATCGAAGTAACCAATCAATTGCAAGCTTGTTGACATAAGAGGAGAATAGACCTATTCGCAAATAATGAAAACGAGGCGTTGGCTCCTGAAAGTAGAAATGTGTTGTTGCAATGTAGGTACTACGCAAAAAAGAAGTTATTGCATTACAAAAAATGTCCAGTTTGAGCAGCAAACGTCTCGTTTTTATTTGTAAATAGGTTTATTCTCGTTGAAAAATAAAATAAAAACACAAGTGTTTTTATCGACACATCCGTATAGCTTTCGACCTTTACTTAGGTCATTATCAATACTGCGTTATACAACGATATACTGTGTGTCAGAGGTTCTAGAAACCAACGTAATAAATTGGATATTAATATTGGAACCATTGAAATTATAGAGATATAAAATCAAATTGATTAAAACGCTCTATGCTTTGTGACTGTCCTTTTCTTCATATTGTAACTTCTTTGTATTATACTTTATGCGTTTACGGTGAAGAGGCAGCTTATCGATATATATAGGCTAATTCAGGTCCAAAATAAATAATATCATGTTAAAAAATTAGAGCCTAGCACAAAATGGTATTATATTTTGCTGTCGTCAGTACTCTTTGCTATGACGTCATCAGAATTTCTAACTTTGTCGATTTCTTTGGAAGAGTATGTGCTCTCTTCAAACGCAAATAACAATTGAGTGGGAATTGCTTTTTAACTTCTGTTGATTGATTTTGAGAGGTAAGCATAGCATAGCATAAGCATAACATAGTTTTAAGGATTAATATAATAGAAAACAGGTGTAATATTGGGATCAATAACTCGAAAATCTGGTGAAAATCGGACAATTTACACAGATTTCACTTCAAACTTTTTCTACATGGATTATTCTACTTGTGATTATAAATCATGGTTTCAGGGGGGGGGGGAGAGAGGGGGCACATTATTTTCGAAAAACGGGCAAATTTTTATTCTGCGTATCTTTGAATCCAAATTTTCAAAATGTTCGTTATTACTTTGTACTCAAATAACATCTTTACCATATCACTTAAAAATTGGACAGAAAAAAAAATACAATGTGTTGTAACTTTATGCCTGTATTTTAATTTTTGTTATTCTATGGATTAAAACGAGTTATGGTGAAACAAAAATAAAATAGTTTTTACAATACGAAACAGTGACTTTAGCTAAGAAAGTTACTATTATTAGGCAAAATGCTATAGCTACTAATTTTAATACCAGAATATTTGGAAGTTTTAAATTATTTTGAAAGTAGCAAATGGAGATAAAACTTGAGACATTTTTATTGCCAGAAATTCTCCGTTCTTCTCATTCATTACATCTCAATGGATTGTGTGGTATTGACAAAGTAGAAACTTGTTGCGTTGAAATAATTCCTTTTTGTGTAGTGCCCTGCACAAAAAAGGAAGTTATTGCATTGCAATAAGTTTATACGTTCTTGTTATTTGTGAAAAGGTCTAATCGTGCTAGTGGTAAATCATAATGACGTCCAGGCAAAAACTTGTTCAAAGTCCGCAATGAAGGCGATAGAACAACGTCGTTCGTTGTTGTTCTAGCGTTTTTACTGTGTACTTTGAACAAGTCTTTTCTCACGAAGACCCACGATGCGTTCATAGTGTTTCATATATCTTTTTTAGTAATTTAATCCCAGTTTATTTTCTTTTGTGTCAATATTTATACAAAAGTTTAAGCAATTAATTTACTGACACCTATTGCAAGATATCTTTTTATGGACAAAGGGAACTACTTATGAATATATTTATATGAGCATACTTTGTTATTCACTGTATATTTCTATTTACAGATTCATTGTGTGAAAAGGCTCACGAACGGTTTTGCTTTAAATATTTAAGATAAGGAATTACGGTGAGAGTTACAATGTTCAACAAAGTCAAGGACTACAAAAATATTTATGTATACATAGTTCATCTACGGGTAGATACGGGATGAAATCCAGATCATGTATTTTTTTTATTTTTCCTTTTAGTTACTTATTATGACTGGGAGCAATTCAAGCAAGGCGAGTGGCATACATGAAAACGAAATTGTTAAAACAAAATGGTACAAAATAGACACATTCATGCTTCCATCAAAATTATCTTACTTATTTTTATATGGCAAGGAAGGTATCTTTAAACCATACATGGCACTGTTCTTAACAAATTGCGGATTGAACCCTGCAGAAGCTGGTTTGATTAACGGGCTGTGTTTTATTGGTTACATAATTGGCTCACCATTCTGGGGTTTCTTGTCTGATCGATATCACAAGCACCGAACTATCGTTTTAATGCTGTGTGTTTTTAGTATTATATTTATGTGCTCACAACCGTTTGTTAGTATTGGTTCTGGTAACAAAGGTATGAACAAATGTCCTGAACCTACTAATAAAACGTCCATGATAAGTGAAAATACAGAAACAGAATATGCATCATTGCTCTTTTGGTCAATGCTAGGTATAAATACGGTAGGAATGTTCTTTGATGGTGCCGTATTGGGCATCGTAGACGCTGGCACAATCCAAAGGGTGAGTTTGAATCCGAGAATAACAACATTTGGTCGGCAGCGTTTATATGGGGCAATAGGATTTGGTTGTGGCGCACTTATTGGTAGCATGCTGGTCAGAATATTTCCTACAGTTTCTGTCAACTGCTACAGTGCAATATTTTTTGGTTATTTTGTGTTTGTATTTGCTTTGATTGTCACATCTCAATGGTTACTTTATGGTATTTCCTTTAAATCAAGCAGACATATGGAAAACAGCATGAATCAGAAAAACAAGTACATTTTAAAATCAACGCTATGTAAAAGTCGTGTTCTCTTTTTCTTCTTAACCGTACATGTCATGGGAATTGAGCAGGGATTGTATATATACTATACATCCGTATTTCTTAAAGAATTAAACGCACCTGTCATGCTGAATGGACTTTGTTTAGCAGTTGGTGCTTTTGCTGGTATTTTGACTTTCGAATTTTCCCATCGTATAAACAAAATTCTTGGTGGACCATGGAAAACAATGGCAATATGTTGTTTCTCGTACTTCATACGATTTATAGTTAAGTCATTTGTGGAAAACCCATGGTTCATCTTGATCGTTCAGCCACTACAAGGAATTTCTTCTGCGTTATTTATAGCAACTGCTGTTGAATACGTGAGAGTGATCAGTAAGCCTAGCATCTTTACGACAATGTACGGATTAATGAACGCATGTCATTTTGGATTTTCAATGATCATAGCCAGTGTTGGTGGAGGACAAATTTATAAAGTTTATGGTGGTAGAGGTTTATTTCGCATAGCAGCGTTATTATCTGCTATATGGACTTTATTCATAGCCATTTCAATTTATCTTGATAAACCAGTCGAAGAATCCGGAGATATAAATTTAGAAATGGAAGATTTAACGAAAGATGTCAACGACAATGTTCCATCATCTGCATAGAAAATACATTAAAAGAAAATACGTCGCACACATGCTAATCATGTTATGCCCGTAATTATTTCTTGACACATTTTGAATAGGTACGAGGGCATTTGTTCTGTCAATCTATAATTTTTGATTAACAATCAATTTATCTGTTTCAAAATGTTACGGAAAATAATATTGAAAATCGCACAAAAACCTTTATACATCAATGGGGTAGACATTTAGGCATCATCAAAGAAGGTAAGCCGAATAGGATGAACTCTAGACTGTAGTCGTAGTTTTACTAGAATCGGCCAAACGGAACGAAATCGGGAAATCGGAACTGCGTAAATGCCGTACGGGAAGTTCTTCGCACCTCGCCTGTCATTCCGCCGCGCTTTGCGCTTTCCCACGTAGCCTCTCCTTTTCGGAGCGTCTGTAAGGCTAGATGAACTCTTGCAAGCATTTAGCGGTTCTAAAAAGGAAATAGTTTTGTAGTTGTTGTCTAGTAGTCAGTTCCTTTACTTGGAAGAAGTATTAAAATCTTTATTCTTTCTTTAAGGGAAAAATTTGCTCCGAAATCTAAAAGAAGATATTGCATTAGTAGAAATTGACGTCAATTTATACCAATCGAATGTCTTCCTTTGCGACCTTATAAAATTTCAGGATCGTATCATCGTGACTTCTCAAGTAATATCAGAAAGTCACCAATGAAAATGTTTGTTTTTGTGGTAAAATCTTTTGATTATAATGTTAAGAAAAATAGGGAACCAAACTCTTTCCTGATGGTCATGACCATCTAATCATATTCCAAACGTTCCACATCTTCCTGTAGTATTGATCGTATTTATACATTTTGGTATTGATTCGTATTTCTTGAAATATCGCGATTTACGATTGTCAGTTAGTTGCACAATACTAATCCTATTTAGGCAGGACTTTTGATGTGTTAAAATGGCCGGCGGAGACGTGGATTTCACTCTCTTGAGATATCAGGATTGATTTAACATACAGAACAGAAACTTGGTAGGGTATTACTACAACATCGACATAACTTTTGATAGAACCATGCTGTACTTTCCAAAAGGTTGGATCAACACATACATAGTAAACATTTTTGCACAATTATTTTTGTAATGACGTCATTATTAGATATTATCAAGGGTGTTAAAAATTGGTTATTAAGGGTTACTCTAGTTACCAAAATATATTTTTTAAAATGATCCTAGAAAAAGTCTCAAAATCTCTAGTGTGAAGATGATAAATATTGAATGAGTTATTAACATTTGCACTTTTTTATTTTTATAAGGATTTTATTGGCAATTTGAAACCTGGTTTCGAGAAATGACGGACAAATTTTGAAGATCGCGAGTTTTTGCTATGAAATTGTTCAAAAATGTGTAAATTAGGATTATACTAAATGTGACAAAGTTTCAAGAGTTCAGCGTTTACACAAGAAAAGTTATTCGAGCAAATATTACACCCTTGCGGAAACGCCCCCCGCCCCCCCCCCCCCCCCCCTCCATCCCGGTCCAAATAGTTTGAGCAAAGATTTGTTCGGTAAAAGTGCTTATTCCTCACAGGGTAAAGGATTCATTCCAATTGTGTTTTGAAAATTAGGCATTGTGTCATTACGCATTCTGTAAAGTTAATGATGTTCGATTCACAAGAAATATTAGGTTCTAAATATTGCATTGGATATTCATGACGTCATTATATAACTTACAGTTAGGAACGAATATTTTGATTGCCGAGGCAATATTATGTGGCAATAAGGGTAATAGCTATTACATGACGATATAGACTTTTTTTTTTCTGTTTTATTTGTTTGGGTCAAAATATTTAAGTTATAATATGATTTGTCTTTTTGTTGTCATTACCCCTACAATATGAACAGGACAAGCGAATGACTGGCTAAAATGTTGTAAATATATGTAATTTTCACAAAGGATTATTTTTAACTGCTTATTGGTCAATTACACTTTTTTGAAAAAACAATTGTGTTTGCACCATTTTTCCATAACAATTTGTTTTTCTAAAAAAACCGGAGAATAAAGAACTAACTTAGCTAACAGAATCTGAAATCAGACTTTACAAATCAATTCTAGAACTCGAGTAGTCAGATACTTTACATTTTTCAATATCTTAAAGAACAATCGATAAAAATGTAATACAACCATGTATTACTTATAACGTCACAACAAAACCGATGATGTCAGCAGAAAGCTTTTTATGCCAAAATATTCCTTTTGTAATGGGTTTCCATCAGGTCAACTTTTAGGCTTGTAGCATATCCTCGTCAAAAGTGACTTACACCAGATAAAAGACTCCAGGCCAAATAATGTTGATTTTTATTAGAAGAAAATTCCATGTGAAAGCCAAAAGAAAAAGGTCAATTGGCAGTTATTGAGATCACACGATGTGTGGTGTCAATTTCCACCAATGGAATGTCTCACAAATAAAATTTAAATGTTCATTCAGTCGAAATGATCTCCTTTGTCGCGGTGGCTCTGACTAACTTATATTTTGCTTACGGTCATAGTGGGCTTCACAAACCTTAACAATTAAACTATTTCATTTCGAAAATCGGTCCCGATCCCCCATGACCAGGCCCATTAGTCACTAGTGTCAAATTGTTTTACTTTTTTTGCTTACGTTAAACAAGAGGACAAAAAGATTTGGGAAAAAAACAATTTCCAGTTACAATCATAAAATGACCATATATGTTCTTTACAGTTACTACCATGTTTCATAGCCCCCCTACCCCCTCTTATCCTAGTTTCGAACAGCCTAAAATAGTCTAGAATAAATAGGGTTACCCTCAGATTATGCATACGACTTCATTGGATGATACGAAATCAAAGCGAAAAAAATGCAATGTAGCTTTGCCCCGTCTGTAACTTATATTTGGGTAACGATTACAACAAGCTTTTATTATATCTACGACATGACATCGATATATCTAATACAGTAACAAATCGTGACAGTTATTTATTTCAACAAGGTTCTAAACTTACGAATCGTTAAGTGTTGATTTCTATGAGGTCAATATTCCGTGCCAACTCTAAAAGAAGATATGTCATTAAGTAGAAATACACTTCACGTATAATAAACCTTTTACAGCGCGTAAGGCGTTAAAAAATATTTGAGAGCGCTATAATTCCCAGGTGAAGAAGTAGCGCATAGCTTTATTACCTTATGTGATATACGCGGGTTAGCGAACGAGACACAAAATATTTGTGCTTTTTTTGGCGGAGATGTTCAAAACGAAAAACGAATCATCGGAATATATTTACTGGTATTTTCTATCTGAAACTAATATAGGTATACGAACTTACATATTTACAATCTACAACTAATTATCTTCGAATACGCGCGTCGAATACGTTTGTTGGTTACGTATTACGTTTTTTTCCCAAATTTCAAAAGTATAAGTGATTTTAAAGAGATCCAACAAATATGGTTCGTTAGATGTGCTCCAAACCTCTCCCAAAAGTTTATCTATATTACATTATCTAACTTCTGAGCAAAAATCCAGATTGATCCACGTTTAAAATTGAATGTAAAACTTGTTGATTTGAATCCTTCTCACTCCTGTTGGTACTGATGTTATATTTTTAAGTAAATCTTCAAAAATACAATAAGGTCTGGTATGTTCAAATTTAACTATGGGGTCATTTGTTGCCAGGGTAATATAAAGACACATTCGAAATTAAAATAAAGAAAACAAGGGCGGGGGCGTATTTTAATATTGACGAAATGCATGCTTTGAAAATATGGAAAACACAATAGGGTGTCGCTAGATATAGTTACCGTAAATATTCAAGTTAGAGCACGTGTCATCTGTGATATATGCGAAGAAAAAATAGTTTTTTTTAAAATAATTAATGCTTTTTTATGCATTGGAATACAATTACTATAAAAAACTACAAAACACACTAAAGTTGTAGATTAAGATCTCCTCTTTTCATTCAAAAAAAATATTTGGAAAAATAAGTTAATTTTGGTGCAATAAGTGAAAACGTATAACACATTTCATCATACTCAAAGGGTTACACCTTAAGCGTGTTTTAAGTGCATGATCGGCTAGTTCTGCCTTTATATTGTGAAAGACGTTCTCGATAGAATTAACATCCGAACTCCGTGCTGGGATTTTAAACTGACAGGCATTTACTTGGCTGATAGCGTCTTTAGCTTTGCGGCTGTTTTGAGATGGATCACCGTCTTGTGAAAACAAACATCCCTTTGGATTAGCACTGCACTGCGATTAGCAATGTCCCTCATATTGTTCGGCTAATATTACACCCTTTTTATAGGTAATAGCACAAATAAAACGAGCCACTCTGCCACCGGTTCCTTCATGTGAGCCACGTGTTGTGCGTTCGAAAGCAAGCCCGTCAGCTGGTCTACGCCATGCCGTTGATTTGGCAGCGATTGCTTGATCGAAAGGGTTGTACTTAGGTACAAATCCAACCCCGTCTAAGTAAAAAGCTATACCTTCTGTCCATAATGAAGTGTCTAACATTCTATTTACTTTTGCAGCAAATGTTGCACGTGCTTTAATGTCTTTTCGTTTTAACATGCCCTTTTTTCTTGAGTGGCGATAGCGTAGACCAGGTGCCCTGAAAACCTTTCGAACGGTTTCGTCGCATACTGTCGGTGGTATCCCGGCCTCCACCTTCACCTGTTTTGCGTGGAATCCACCCTCTTCGATTCTCAAACGCTCTGTGTGGCGAAGTAATTGTCTCTTGTCACGTTTGCTCAACACGGGTGGTCGGCCGGGATTATTTTTTCTCTTGTCAGCAACCCCTTCATCAACGGGTTTTTGCATGTGCCGACAAATTGTCGCCTTAGAATATTTCATGTAGTTTTTGATTTGATTTTGGATGGTACGCCAAGTCATTTTCCTATCTTGGTGAAGGTATCTCCAATGCACTGATGTTGCAAGAGATACCTTGTTTATTTGCTTCTTTGTTTTATTTATTTTGTTCATATTGATCTAGCTGGAACGATAAACAAAGATATTTACATTGCTGTTGTGGGTGTATATATGCAGAAAACATTAGCGGCATAAGCAAATCATATGAGTTTATATACATTCTTCATAAGACAAAAGTCTTCGCTATGTATGTATCGTCCAGGAGAACAGCAACTATCTTATTTTATTCGATACAATGTATCATAAACAGTTCAGGTAAACAAAGCGCGTACACAAAAAAATAATTTAAAAGTTGGCAACCTCCGACAAAAGAAGAAATGTTTCCTTATCGTTGCGCTTTACCTGAACGACTTGTGATACAAAAAGTATGTAATGCTAACTTTTGTTCAGTTTCTCAAAATCAAATCAGGACAAAAAAGTTTACTTCTTTTGTCCTGAGAGTTGTTCAAGGGAAGTTTTATTACTTAACTATAAACAGTCATTATTTTACCTATGTATATTACATATAAGTATATACACAAAAATAGTAGCTATCCTTTCCTATCTTTTTGTTTATATTAGTGGATTAGGGGCATTATTCAAGCTTGTTTATAGTTTCCAGGACAGAACAGTCACCACTTTGTGCATATACATGTACGTAAACACTGTACGGGTAGGCCTTGACAAGCTGATACAGATCTGCAGGTAAACTTGTTGCACTAACTTTTCAAATTGTTCTAAATTTTCAGACAATCTCCCAATAAATATATTGAGACTCATCCCCTCCCCCCTAAATCAAAGTTGTTTTCACAGCAAAATTTGCAAAAAAATCAACCCTGAGGCTGGGGGGAAGGGGGGAGTCTCAATATTTAATTGGGAGATTGTCTGAAAATCAGAAAAAAAAATGAAAAGGGATTTGCTTAGGGGGGGAAATCTCAGGTATTTAGAAAGCAAGGTAAGATAGACATTCTGTTAGCTAGCTAGCTAGCTAGCTAGGTAAGTCTTCCATTTAAAACATCTACCATGTGATAAGGTAGCAAGCAAGGTAAGATAGACATTCTGTTAGCTAGCTAGGTAAGTCTCTGTCTTCCATTTCAAACATGTGCCATGTGATAAGGTTCTGTCTTCCATTTCAAACATGTGCCATGTGATAAGGTAGCAGCCATCTTTGACTGAAAATATTGGCTTAAAAATGTAAACAAACCGTGTGATTGGCTTAAAAATGTAAACAAACCGTGTGATTGGCTAAAATTTAAACTAAAATAAAAACAAGCAATTTGATTGGTTTAAAAGTAAATACAAAAATTAAAACAAAACATTTGATAAACTAAATCAAAATTTAAAATTTTAACAACAATAAAGAGCTGGGAAAAACGAAAGTAAAATGCCAAGGCATTTTGCCCTTGTTTTACTCAGCACTTAAACAGAAGAATAGAGAGACACAGAGAAAATGAAAACAAATTTCATTTTGTCTGAGTACATAATAAAACATCTCTAGAAAAACTAAAACAGAAGAATGGATAGCACCTTCCTAACCAACAAAAGAGTGGGAAGGAGACAATACTTGGTGACATACTCCCAGGCAGATTTACAAAAATTCCCTACTCGAGAAAGTTTTGGCAATATGCTACAAACTGAGTTCAATAGAGGTGGTGGTGTTGTTAGGGTGTCGCACTGGGCTTGCTGCCGTGAGAGCCATGCCGATGGCGGAAAACATTACCACTGCGCATTAAAACTAACAGGGGTAAAAAAGTGGCTGCTCCTAAAGCGAAACATCGAGAAGAACCATCAGGTGGTACTCAACTTTTCGGACAGCCATGACCATTACATTTCCGCCTATCGGTATGTGTGCAAAGAAGACCAGGACGTTGCACATAGCCCAGCACACCCTGATCTTTCGGAAGTAGGCTCCCCTAGAACAAAAAAGTCAATTGCAGCTTTTCGACAAAAACGAAGAGAGTCTACTGCCACTGCCACAGCCACCACCTCATCATCATCAACAGATGTAGATGAATTAGCTCCGACAAATCCTAAACGCAGTAAGCTCACAAACCTAGAAGTTAGTGATTTTATCATCACTAATAATATAAATTCAAAGACAGAACTTTTTTCGATTGCGCACCAAAGGAAAGCTGAAGGAGAGTGTGATCTGGCCATGTTTTTGTTTTCGAGGTCGGAAAAAGTGATTAGTGAACTCATTTCAAAATCGTGGTTTATGAACCGGGCAAGCCAGGAAATGATTCGTAACAATACGTCACGCATGGAAATTGTAAGAGAGGCTGCAGAAAAACAATGTGAATGTGAGTGGCTAGATCTTGCACTCGAATTGCTAGCATACAACAACATAGATGCAGCAGACTTTGGTACAAAACTCCGATCACTTCTCGAACATGGACGAGGAAAGTTCCGCAACATTATGATCATCGGCCGATCGAACTGTGGCAAAACATTTATGTTGAAGCCCCTTAAGTCGCTTTTCGGAGAACGAGTCTTTGAAAACCCCTCGAACGACAAGTTTGCCTGGGTCGGGGCTGATGAAGCAGACATCATTTTGCTTCAGGACTTTCGGTATAGCCGAGAGATCATTACATGGAAAGACTTTCTTCTCCTGCTCGAGGGAGAAAAAGTTAAGCTACCAGCCCCGAAGAATCATTTTATAAGCGATGTTGTAATCGATTCCGATGTTCCAATATTTTCAACAGGAAAGGACAGAATCGTATACAGGGGCCCGTATAACGCAGATGATCATCGTGAAACCGAAATGATGAACTCAAGATGGTTATATATCGAGTTCACTCATGTTATTAAAAGGGACGATCAAAAGGACATAAAACCATGTGGTACTTGTTTTGCGAAGCTGGTGTTAATGGGTGAATAGGTTTTTTTTTCTCTGCTGATGACACTTTGTTTTTTTCGACACGTGACCGACACGTGACCATCACGTTACCGACACGTGACCGCATCTTTTATAAGGAAAATGAAGTAGAAACAGAAGATTCAACACGTGACCGACACGTGACCGCAAATTTAATAAAAAATATATATATATATTTTTATTAAAATTTGCGGTCACGTGTCGGTCACGTGTTGAAACACAGTCACTTCCTTATAAACAAGTTGGTCACGTGTTGGTCACGTGAAGGTAACGTGTCGGTCACGTGTTTTAAATGTTACCAATGGTTTATGCAGACTTGTTCGCCCCTTCGTAATTGCAAAATAGCTTCTTCTCAACAAAATATAAAACATTAGATAAAGTATATAGCTAAAAATAAGATGACATACCAAGGGTTTAATACTTTATCCTCTGTCCTTTTGCTTTTATGATCATTTCTATTCTCTTAGGCATGGACTCTATAGTTTTATCTACAACTTCTTTTGAAAAGTTTAACAGGGTCTCCTTGCAACGATTACAAAACTGTTCATATGTTTCATGTGTTAAGCGTGTTTTAAGTGCATGATCGGCTAGTTCTGTCTTTATATTGTGAAAAACATTCTCGATAGGATTAACATCCGGACTCCGTGCTGGAATTTTAAACTGGCGGGCATTTACTTGGCTGATAGCGTCTTTAGCTTTGCGGCTGTTTTGAGATGGATCACCGTCTTGTAAAAACAAACGTCCCTTTGGATTAGCACTGCGCTCAAATAGAGACGGAAACTGTTCCCTGACAAACGCAGCAAAGCTTTGGCCGTTTAAGTGTCCCTCATATTGTTCCGCTAATATTACACCCTTTTTATAGGCAATAGCACAAATGAAACGAGCCACTCTGCCACCGGTTCCTTCATGTGAGCCACGTGTTGTGTGTTCGAAAGCAAGTCCGTCAACTGGTCTACGCCATGCCATTGATTTGGGAGCGATTGATTGATCGAAAGGGTTGTACTTGTGTGCAAATCCAACCCCGTCTAAGTAAAAAGCTATACCTTCTGTCCATAATGAAATGTCTAACATTCTTTTTACTTTTGCAGCAAATGTTGCACGTGCTTTAATGTCTTTTCGTTTTAATATGCCCTTTTTTCGTGAGTGGCGATAGCGTAGACCAGCTGCCCTGAAAACCTTTCGAACGGTTTCGTCGCATACTGTTGGTGGTATCCCGGCCTCCACCTTCACCCGTTTTGCGTGAAATCCACCCTCTTCGATTCTCAAACGTTCTGCGTGGCGAAGTATTTGTCTCTTGTCACGTTTGCTCAACACAGGTGGTCGGCCGGGATTATTTTTTCTCTTGTCAGCAACATCTTCACCAACAGGTTTTTTCATGTGCCGACAAATTGTCGCCTTAGAATATTTCTTGTAGTTTTTGTTATGAGTTTGGATGGTACGCCAAGTCATTTTCCCATCTTGGTGAAGGTATCTCCAATGCACTGATGTTGCAAGAGATACCTTGTTTAGTTGCTTCTTTGTTTTATTTGTTTTGTTCATATTGATCTAGCTGGAACGATAAACAAAGATATTTACATTGCTGTTGTGGGTGTATATATGCAGAAAA
>JAULBZ010002308.1:0-19122 GCA_032360805.1 Neoturris breviconis | reverse complement strand
ACGAAAATTGTTTAATTTGGCGGGAATTAAATTTGGCGGATGACGATTATTTTTAAATTTGGCGGGAATTTAATTTGACGGTTTTGGGCAAAAACCGCCAAATCCGCCAAATTTTCTTCCCGCCAAAATTTCTTCCCTTAAGGTATCCTGAATTTTACATTTTGAAAATCTAACACCCTGTTAATTCTTTAATGTGATTTGGTCAATATTCGATCAGTTGATTTTGCAATTAAATCATAATATTGTGAAATCGTTATGGCTTCATCACTTAAATTGCAATTTTCACCTTGTTGTAACCAGTATTTGTTATCCATATTTAGCCCACCAAACAAAGTTTGGATGAGCTATTGCTATCACTTTGCGGCAGCAGCCCGCTTTTCTTAATAGACTATGTTCCCGAAGTGCTACCTATCTTGAAATTTGGTACCAGCATTCGTGGCAATATTTTAGAAGGACTCACCAAAAGGCGTGGTACCATCCTGAAATTTGATTATGGCATTCTAGGCAATATTACAAGACCGCTGGCCAATTTTGTTTCAATTTTGTCAATTTAGGACCGAGTATCAGCTTAGAAATTTTCTGAATTCTGTTTATAAGGATTTGATCAGAGTTACATTTGGACTTAGAAATTTTATCGATATTTTTTATTTCTATGAGACTTTGACCAGATTCACCAAAATGTTCAATTTATAATTTTTGTTGACTTTTTTTCAATGTTCATAAGGATTTGACTAGAATTACATTTGGACTTAGGATATTTTTGAAAATTAACCTTTCTATGAGACTTTGACCATGAATCTTTTTTTGGCAGCATTTTGTTTTTTGGGGAAGCTCTCTCCTCAATTTTTTAAGATGATAAAAAATAATTTTTAAAATTTTAAGAATTGAAGTCTCCATTTTGATTTTGGAAAGATTCCTTTAATTTTGAAATAACTATTAATGGTAAATCCACTTAGTTTATTACTACTAAGAGTACTCTCGATACAAATTAGTAATACAATGGAAATATACAATTCAACAGAGGAAGATATTTTTAATAAAGGAATCTTATAAAAAGATAATGAATAATAAAGAAAATATATTCTTCTGCTACATTGTACATAGGGCTAGCAAAAACCATCCTATGTATAGATAGTATAATACTGTAACATAGGTGTATTCTCTATGTTCATAATATAAATTGTTCTACGTTAATACAAAGAAAATGGTCTACCCCAAAGAAACGCTGATTAAATAGAAGAGATATTTCAAATCAGTTTTTAAGTGATTAAAATGACATGGGAGTAGAAGTAACCTTGCTGGCACATAGAGTTATGTCAACGCAAAAAGATGTTGTTTTGACGTTCCGACGTCAAAACAACGTTTTTTTACGTTGAAAAAATACCATGTGCTCATTGGGAAAGTTACACAGACGTGCTAGCGTTTTTACTGATGACTTTGAACAAGTTTTTGCCCACTAGGAAGATATGTAGAATAAATTTATGCTACGCTTACATTTCACTATTTTATAGGAAAGTAAGATATACTGAATTTCATTTTGCATGACTTAGTAAATCTCAATATTTGTAGCCAAGCTTTGTATATTGTTTATTGCTTTAGGAGCCATCTCTAAAATTCTTTTCAAATAGCAGATATTTTAGAAGCTTTAAAGAAGTAAAAATCCATAAATTTGAGAAAAATCTACTATGAAGGGTGTTACGAGCTTGCAATTGATTGGTTTCTTCGGCACGAAGAAACCGATCAATTGCGAGATCGTTGATTCACCACTCTTCGCCTGTGAATGAATTTTGAAGATAATCCCTTCTGTAAATTAAATCTGTGATGATTCTAGATGATTCTCTAAGCATTCATCATTTGAATGTCTGTTATACTCCTATAAAGTTATGTTCGCACCTTTCATTTAGACACTTAGACTTAGAGTACATTATCTATGTGAAACAACAAAATTTTGACCTTAGTTTTTGGAACATTTGTATAGTATTATTTACCTATAATGTTGTCATAGTTTTTGACTCGATGAAAATATTTCTGTGATATTTTTTAAGAAAAACAAATAAAGCAAATTTATATCAGAATCTCATACATCAAGTTTGTTAAGACTGTTTAATGAATTCTTCATTGATGCATGCAGATTAATCATCACTTGTAACGATATAATACAATTATATGCATTCCACTACATCAGACAGGAAAGAAAAAGCAACATGTCCCAAAATTAAAAATTTCCCAACATTATTAGCCCCGCAAATAAGGTTTGGATAGGCTATTGTAATCACAATGTGACGTCTTACTTTCTTATTAGATGTTTTAAAAGTGCATTTGGGAAACCACTGTTTGAGGCAATATTATTTTGGATGGACTCCTAAAAGGTTTTTCGATTTCGCCCTCTCGGGACCGGGACTCGGTCAAGAAGGGCCCTAATTGAGTTTTTGTTCCAATGGACAAGGTGTGGTTCCAAATGGAAATTTTGTATCAGCATTCTATACAAGAATAAGACACTGTTGGCCAATTTCATTTTGAGTTTCAACTCGGGAATGAGTATTGGATTGGCAAAAAAAAGGACTTTTGAAACTTGTTAAAAGTCGTAATATTCAATTACCTCACGGTTTAAACTAAAATGAAGGAAATATTTTAAAACAGAAATTATCACAAAGAAAAAGTATTCAATTGTGTGCAAATTTTCTAATTATCTGTTTTAATTTTATACACGCAACAATGTGGCATTTTTTAATTATCTGTTTTAATTTTAATCATATAAAGTCTAGGCTTTTTAGGGTTTCCAGAGCCTAGGGGGACAGGTACTTAACATTTTGGCATATTTATACATTAAGGCAAAAGACGTGGTGTATAACGTTTTACTTAGGTGTTTTTTTTTGTCAAAAAATAGTTGCCAAAATGTCTTTCAAGCATTAACAATTAATTAATTTAGCTCCTGTCAAAAGATAGTTTCTAATGGAACATTTTCTCTAGTCAACAAAAATACTTGTTTTCAAAATGATCGAAGATAAGATATAGGAAAACTCCTAGAAGTTCTATTCATGTAAGCCACTCGTATAGAAGATATGAATCAAACTATGACAGGGATGGAGGGAGACATTGTCCCACCAAGGCCTAGTGTTAGAGTTAAGCATATAATAACCCAAAGTAAGGCCATGGGCTTATACATTTCATAGGCTCTTTATGAGGGTCTTATATACAGGTCTATATTTTTATTAAGAGATTGACAGGGTTACACACACGGAGAATATATATTTTTGCTGAGAAATAATTAATGGGCGTATAATTTTTTTTTTTTACTCTACAACAATTAGTAGCTCACAATGTTCGTCAGTAAGTATATCGTATTCTATACATTATGGGTTTTCTACAAGATAATGAGTATATAGGACTAACATTCTTATAGGAGTGTATACACATTTCACGTATGCGAAACTAAATAAACTTCTGTCTAACATTAGCTTAGTTTGGCGGGCTTCTTTCAATACTGTTCCTCAAAAGTTACTGGTACTGATTTTAGTTAATGAATCTCCTTAGTGGATAGTAAAAAAACATCGCTACTACGGTTTGATAGGATAGTGATCCAGTCTTTAATACTTTAATACGAGACAAAAAACTTTGATGTGTCATAATTAAATGTATGCACGTGGAACATATTTAGCATTTAGCATTTTAAAAAAAGATATATGTTCGATTCCCCCAAAAAAATGGGAATTCAACAATTTGTGAAAAAAACGTGAAAAATCCAAAACTGGTCGATTTGCGAAAATAGGTCATCGTGAAACGTCTCAAAAAAACTTTCGCGAAAATAAGTTAGAGATAGACACTACTATTATATATACTTTTTTTTCATAAACTGATTTTGCTTTTACTATTCTAGTTAAAAATAATCAGTTAAGATGTGGTTATCACTTGTGGTGGCTGCAATTTTCATCATTCTTGCATTTCTTCATATCGCATGGAAATTACGGATTTCTAAATTTGCATACATGAAAGGTCCTCCGACTATTCCATGGTTTGGCAGTGTCTTTTATCTAGAGAGAGAACCGTACAAGTTCTTTAGACAATTCCAACAAATGCATGAACTTTACGATAGCACCTTTCTGGTGTGGCTTGCATACAAACCAATCATTATATCAGGTAGTGTCAAATTTGCAGAAGTTATATTAAGCAGTCAAGAAAATTTAGCAAAATCGGTATTTTATTGGAACCTGCACGAATGGTTAGGAACTGGTCTTCTAACAAGTGCTGGCAGTAAGTGGAAGAAACGTCGACGAGCAATTACACCAACTTTCCACTTCGCAATTCTGAATGATTTTGTTGAGATATTCATAGAACATTCAAATATATTAGTGGAACAGTTTAAAAAAGTTGCAGATACAGGGAAAGCAGTGGATGTACAGCCTGCAGTTAGCCTTGCTGCTTTGGATACCATTTGCGAAACATCTATGGGGGTTCGAGTTAATGCACAAACTTGTGCTGATTCTACTTATGTTACCGCAGTGTCGTCAATGAATGGAGAATTACAAGCACGTCAAAGATATCCATGGTTGTGGCCTAAATGGATATATAGTATGACATCATCGGGACGTAATTTTTATAAGCATTTAAACATATTACATAGTTTTACTACGAAAGTAATTAATGATCGTATTAAGTCACGTCAAGAATCAAAAGGTTCAAATGATAACCAACCAAAACGGAAGCAAGTTTTTCTGGATATGCTGTTAGATTTGTACGACAAGGGTGAGATTGATGTTGAAGGAATACGTGAAGAAGTTGATACCTTCATGTTTGAAGGACATGATACAACTGCTTCCGGATTAAGTTGGATTCTTCATCTTCTTGGAAAGCATCCGAAAATACAACAAAAACTACACGATGAAATTGATGCTGTTTCTTCTAAATCTGGCAGTCTTGTTGAGAAAATAAGTGAAATGAAATACCTTAAATACGTCATCAAGGAGAGCCTTCGTTTACACCCTCCTGTCTCATTGTTTGGGCGAACTCTTGAAAAAGATACCCTGATAGATGGACATATCATTCCCAAAGGAACAGATATTGGTATTGATGCAAAACGATTGCATACTAATCCGGAATATTGGGATGAACCTGATCAATTCAATCCCGATCGCTTTGAAGATGAAAAGTATGCAAAAAGAAACCCGTATAGTTATGTCCCATTCTCGGCTGGTCCACGAAATTGTGTTGGACAAAAGTTTGCAATGCTCGAAGAGAAGATATTATTATTTCATGTTTTATCTTCGTTCCGTTTGGAGTCTGTTCAAAACGATGATGAAATTGAAGGTTGTTTTGAAATTATCCATCGATCAAACAATGGACTACATGTCAAGTTTTATTCTCGTCATGGGACGAATTAAGTTGCAGCACACAGGGTTCACAGTAGTTGATTAAGATAGAGAAGTTGAAACAAAGGAAAACCTTTAAAACTCTGCGTTCTTGACAGTAAAGGAAATTTCAGTTTAAGACTCTGTTGGCACAAGAATTATTGTTTGGTATAAACGTAATAAGTTCATGTTAAATTATTGTTTTTCGGTCTTTAAGAAAATCAGCGAAATGCAGAGTTTTTGTCATAAAATCTTAGGAAATGATACTTGAAACCAAGTAATTAAGAACAAGTAATCATTGCATAACTTCAGGCTAGAAAGCTTGAAACAATGCTCAAAAATCCCTCCACAATGATTATCTGCTCTTGTTTCGAATACTGATGAACCCTGCACGTACACTTTATATTTGCATTTTGCAGTAATATATTCACAATATTATTTTAGATACATTGTAAGTTCTTACTGTCACATTAAAATTTGCTCTAAAATTGATTGACGTAAAATGTGATTATCAGAAATTTATAGAAAATTAGTGGGCTGTTTGCTTTGATCGATTTCAAACAGTTTCAGACTGTTCATAGTCTAAATGTATGGAAACTTGCTCGTATGGTTTTGGAGAGAAAAGCTAAACCCGAAAGCTGAATTTTTTTGCATGTATTCTCATTTTGCGAATTCCAAACATTTAAAAGAATAAAGAATCGACAAACATCGCAAGCATACACAATTTTTAACTACATTAGTATATGATTTTTTAATCAAAGATAATCAAACTTTGAATATGTTATAGTATAAGACTTAGAATAATATTGACATTGATTTAATATATCGTGACATTGATTTAATATATCCGGTATTTTACGGTATAGATAAAGCGTTAAAATTGTATTATTTTCATAATTTCTCATTTTCGGGGTTTTGACTAAATTGTGCACTTGATAGAACCATATATCTATTAAGACTCTTAACCCTATTTGGGCCGGGCTTTGGATGGATTGAAATGACCAGGGGCCTCAGAATTGGCATACAGCTATGAAACTTTGTAGGGTAATACTGCAACATCCAATAAGCCGTCATGACGTCACTAAATGACGTCATGATAAAGTGACGTAAAAATTGTGATGTCAACGCAAAGATAATGATGCAATTAGTCATTGCTGAAAGTTTGAAGGCTATAACAAATATTGCATTAGTTATTAACATTTTGTTTTTACTTTCATAAGGATTTTATGGGCAATTTGAAAGGTGGTTTCGAGAAATGACCAATAACCTTTGAAGCTCATGTGCTATAGCTATGAAAATTTCTAAAAATGTGTAAATTAGGAATATACTAAATGTGGCAAAGTTTTTACACAAGAAAGGTTATTCGAAAAAATATGGCACCCTGGCGGAATCCCCCACTCCTCCGGCCCAAATAAGGTTAATAGGTCTATGATAGAACACATTATTTTCAATAAGATGAATTGTTGTTTTCCAAATATCTTGTATTTCATTTGCGGTTTCGTGAATTTTCAACTTAATCGCGAGAAAAAATTGCCGCTTTCCCACAAAATAATTCGTTTTTTCACGTTTATTCTCGATTTCTATTACTTTGTGTCAATATGATTTGAAAGAAGAATCCCAGTCATTGGTGTTGGATTGTAATAAAGTGAAACTTCTTTATAACATACACCATCTGTTACAAACAAGTATTGATCCAGAGGTTCCCAGTTTAATACCACGCACAGGTGAAAATTTCGAGCCACGTCCCTGAAAGTACTGCCGCCTACATGTTTCCCTGTATAGTGGTTCCGGCCATGTTCCGGGGCGATAGGGTTGTATCACCCGTCATGTGACTGATTAAGATCCGGAGAGGATAAAAATAGTACTCCCTCCTAGTATAGTGGCCTCGACCTTGAGAGCGGGGAATGATTTAAAACGAAGTGTCCATTAAGTAAAGGTTTGATGCTTTTGACCTTGGAGACGATTAGGTCGCTGGAAAAAACAGTTGAATACCCAATAAGCATATCCAACAAATACATAGTTCAGCATCTAAATTTGTAGCACAGAAATATAAACAGACAAATTTCTTTAAATACAGTATATATACCATGATACGTTCCGTGCCTGAATAAAGTCCGTTCTTAGCCCGGCGGCGTCACGCTTTTCTTAATAAACCATATTCCCGAAGTGATACCGTCTTGAAATTCGGTACCAGCATTTGTGGTGATATTTTAGAAATACTCGCCAATTTCGTCCACTCGGTCCCGAATTTTGGGCAAAAAGGGTCCAAATTGCATTTTACTGTCCTGAAATTTGGTTATGGCATTCTAGGCAATATCACGAGACCATTGGCCAATTTTTAAAAAAAATTGTCAACTAGGGACTGAGTATTGGCGAAAAAAAGATTTTTTCAAAAGTGGAGGCTTTGAAAATTTTCGCAAATTTTAAATTCACCAAAATGTTAAATTTATGATTTTTGTTAACTTAGAAATTTTTTGAATTCTGTTTATAAGGATAACTTTTCTATGAGACTTTGGCCATGAATCTTTCTTGGCAGCCACTTTGTATGTTGGGGAAGCTCTCTCCTCAATTTTTTGAGAGATTAAAAATATAAAAAATAATTTTTAAAATCTCAAGAATTGAAGTCGCAATTTTGATTTTGGGAAGCTTCCTTCAATTTTGAAATAACTATTAATGTTATATCCACCTAGTTTACTACTACTAAGAGTACTCCCAATACAAATTAGTAATATAATGGCAATACACAATTCAACAGAGGAAGATATTTTTAATAAAAGAATCTTATAAAAAGATAATGAATAATAAAGAAAATATATTCTTCTGTTGCGTTGTTCTATTCTCTAGTGCTTTACAACAACCATGGATTTATAAAACTTTAATAGGGCTAGCAAAAACCATCCCATGTATAGACATTATAATACTATAACATAGGTGTATTCTCTATTCTTTATTTGGTGTGTACATAATGATATGGTGTATACTGTGTATGCAATTCCTATCCACTGTAGATGAGTGACTTTTTGAGAATTGCTTTAGGCTATGATTTGTAATTTCATTACTCTCCTCCACAGTGATTTGAGATAATTTTACCTTGATAAGTGTGTTTCAATTGTTTATTTGAACTGAAACTTTATCCTAATACGAATTTGAGTGTTTATCCTTGATGAAATTTTGCTACTCTCCTCTACAGTGTCTTGGCATAATTTTACCTTGGTAAAGGTGTTCCAATTGTTTATTTGATCTGAATCTTTTCCTACTTAATAAGGATATGAAATCCTAATGCCATATAAAATTTGGGTGTTTATCCCTGCTATGAAATTTCACGATTTGACCCGAAGCTTTATCATCTTAATAAAGACATTTCAAACACTATATAATATGTATGCAAATCATATTTACGTGCTTAGATTTAACTTTCACTTGGTTTGGTGGGCTACTTTTAATACCGTACCTTTGATTTATATTTCCGTTGGTATTTTGCCCTAGGGAAAATGTTTATTGGGATAATAAAAAGGTGTGCACTGTAGGGTGGTGTCCGCTTAGAAATATCTGCTAAGTAGAGGTTTGCCTCTAATCTACTCTAATATATAGGAGATTTGATTGAAATCAATCTGTTCCTATACCAAATGACCATTATAACGAAGTGCTTGCCCTCTGTAGAGAAGAGGGTTGACTGTAAGAATAAAGTTTTCCTTATTAGGAGAAAATTCGCTGGAACATACAGTGGAAGTTTTGCAGCATCAAATTGCGCAAAATATTCCTAATTCGAGCAAATTAATTTAGCCGTAATGTAATTTTTCAAGGTAGGTCTAATTTACCCTGGTCTGTTTACATTTAGTGTATTTTTTTACAAATTGATCACTTTTACTGGATAAACTTTCACGAGAGAAACTATCGCGAATTTTGGCCATTTTCGCGAAAGTTTATCTCGCGAAACTCGCAGGAGCGTAAGTTTATTCGCGTGACATTTTTAAATTTATTTATCCTGTAAAAAAATTCTGCCATAGAAAAATCCTACCGTACGATATTTAATTTTTACAGGAACCAATTTTCACACCGTATATTTTGCAGGAGTTATTTTTTTGCGAATTGATCTAAATCTCATGTTTCGCGGAAACTTATTTCCGTGGATTCAATGTATGTTTTGCGGCAACAAATTAGTGGATAGAAATACTGAAGGAAAGAAACTTGTTATAGGCGGTGCTCGTTGGTACAGAATCTTATTAGGGCCATCCACTTAACACTTAAATTATCTAGTAGATAATTTAAGATAATAAATTATCTGTAACACAAACAATTTTATATGGGATAACTTATACCATGAGATAATTATATTTAAGATAAATTATCTGTAACATTAATTATGTGTAAGATAATTTATGTATGACATGAATTATCTATCTATAACTTAAATTATCCATAACTTGACTTACCGTAATTGATCGATCAATTAAACGCCCCCAAAACCAAACTTTTTTTTATAAACACCCCTGTCGAATAAACGCCTCCCGAACATGTTGAATTTTTAATAAATGCCAATAAATGATTTTTTTTTTTTTTTTTGTAAGCATCAGTAAATTTTGATTGAGACTCAGTGATGTTTAATTGCGATTCCATATTTATATGGGTACAACCACTAAAAAAACATGCTTTATCAACGTTTAGGACATGTTTTTTTATTTTTATGCATTTGTTTCTTTGTATTTTCTGAGACCTTGAAGATAAAAGGGTTAATCTTCAGCCTGATGATGCTTATAAAGGGGATGCTTATAAAAAATGTGTATAACGATAATTAACTTCTTTGGAATATGAAAATTTTGGGTTTTTTTATAATCGCCCCTGTCCAATTAAACGCCCCTCAAATGTGTATTTTTAAATAAACGCCCCTGGAATTTTTCGATCACTTACAGTATGTGCAATCTAATGAATTATCTGTAAGATAATTAATTATATGTGAGATAATTTATGTTACAGATAATTAATAATCTAAGATAAATTATCTAGCGAATAAGAAATTATCTGTAAGCTTACAAATTATTTGCTAGATAATTTAAGTGTTAAAGGTTGTTTTCCACTTCAGAATTTTTCAGCGGGACGGAAAGTGCGCGTAGAAATAAATATTTACATTCCATTGGTAGAAATTGACATCACACCATCATCGTGTGATGTCAATTTCAATGGAATGTCTATCTTTCTTTCTACGCGTGCGCATTTTCCGTTCCGTGGAAAACGGCCTTAATAAGCTTCGGTACGTTGTTACTTTTTTCCCGACGAAATATTTCGTTTGACTATACACCGAGTGCCGACAGGGATTATGATAATCATAATCACGGTGGTATTTATTAGGACACTTTTCTCCCGTTTAAAAAATCGGCAAAATTATACTTTTTGGGTAGCAATTAAAAAATTATAAATTTTAATATAATAAACGTGACCTTCTAATAAACGTGACCTCTATGACGTCATCGATAATGTTTATTTACTTTTTTGGAATAACTGCATTCAGTATGTAGTCCTTTTCATAAAACAATGAAAACGAAACGTTCGTTGCTCAAAGTAGAGCTTGTTACAATGCAATAACTTCCTTTGTGTGTACTGACTTAAGGAAGTTGTTGTATCATAACAAGTTCTACTTTGAACAACGAAAACCTAGTTTTCATTGTTTTATAAAAAGGTCGATTGCATTCCGCGCGAAACATTATGCAGAAAAAAGGTATAACTTTTGTTTTATCAACCTTCCACATGAAATATATGACGTTTCATATTCTCCGTGACGTCATCAATATTTCGCAAAATCATTATTTAGCAATCTCGTTCTCAGAACATCTTACCATTTCGTAACAGGGAAGAGTGGAGAAAAAAGCCCTAGCCTGCCAGTCGATTCTGCAATCTGATTGGCTCCTGAGATTCTAATATTTTCGAGGGCCGTATTAAAAATATTCCGCGAGTAAGCGATAAAAATAATGATACTTCATTCAATTAATGTATTTAGTTACTATATTGAATCTCTAAATAGACGGACAACGAGTTGAGCTCCATTTAGTACTAAATAAAGATAATGTTTCTCTCTCGTCAGAAATATTTAGAGGAGCTGGACGAATCATAAAAATCCCAAATAGTATAAATTAGCTATTCTTGAACCATATATCTTAAACACGTTATATAATAATATTATTTAGATAGAAGATAAGATTAATAATAAGGTAAAGTTACAAGATTCTACAACGTTGTATATTATTGCCAGTAATATTTCGTGTCACCACATGTCTCTATGCCTGCAACGATTTGAACAAATATTTTTGGTAGTGTAACATATCAGAAACTCGGAATAATTTGCCATACTTGATAAACAGCGATCAAATGTTGTTGAACATCGATAATAACAGAACATACTATTTGATGGAACAGCAACTATATGATTAGGTAACAATGACAGCAATGATAAAACACAGAATGTAAATACTACTCGGTTTAGAAGCTTCATGGTTGACGTTAGTAGGATGAACTTTTATTTCACATATTTTTTTCTCAATTTATACACCTCGTTGCAATTAAAAACACAGTGTTAAAAAGGAACAGATGTCTGATGAAAAGATAAAACATTTATTTTGTATGGATGTTAATAATTATGAATGTGAGATTTTTTGAAAGGAGCAAAAAACTTAAGAAAATTATCTGACTTACGAATAATTTATCTGACTTAAGAAAATTATCTGACTTTCAAAAATTATCTTCCGACTTATCTAACTTAAGAAAATTATCTAACTTAAGAAAATTATCTAACTTAAGAAATTTATCTGACTCACGAAAAATTTATCTGACTTACGAAATTTATCGGACCTACGACTTACGTGTGCATCCAGTGAAATTGATGAAACTCGCAATACCAAAGATGGCGGCGAAAGGAACCTACGCAGAGGTAAAATCTCTCATTAATGTTCACAAACAAAGGGGTTATAACTCTTATAGTTTCGTAGGTCAGATAAAATCAGAAGATAATTTTTGTAAAACAGATAGTTTTTAAAAGTAGAGTCAGTTTTCCTAAGTGGGATGAATCAATTAAGTGAGATAAATTAATGTTCAATTTATTCAAAATAAGCAGATAAATTAATTAAATCCAACGATGGCCCTTATACGCTTCCGTATCTCCCCTCAAAAGGGTATTCTTATAAATAAGTATCATAAAATATTGAAGATGAAATGTTAACATTACTGGTATCAGATGATGGAGATTAAAGGAGCACTCTCCTGGTAGTCGATTTTAATGTCACCCATTTTATTCAGTTTGTTTTCATAGAACGAGAAGGGAAATTTTATCACTTGGAAATGCTTTATAATCCACAGAAAGTCAACTTTCTGCAGGAGAAATAACGGAAAAGACAAGAAAAACCCCAGCCAGAAGTCAGTATCTCATATGTTTCTTCTCGATTCTTTGTGATAACAAAAATTTCGTTCTTCAAAAACATTACCGAGGTATTCACTAACACCAACTTCAACTGTTTCGACATTTTAAATAAAGTTTTCTTTTATAGCACGCAGTTACAAAAAACTTCCAACACGATCAGCAAAACGACCACGAATGACCACCATTTTGTAAACATTGTCGAAGAAATAAAATGTTCGAAACAGTACTGACCATAGGGCGTGTTTTATTCCTATTATACAATTGTGTTTATTATGTAGCAAAGAAAGTTTTATGCTCTGCATACATTGAATATATAAATATGTCTAGGGCAAATTTTAAATGTTTGACCAGCCGGTGCATAACAACTTCCAATCAATGAGTTAGTTGTAAAAACATTTCAGAAAGAAAAGTGTAAACCAACTCTTATGTTCGATTATGGTTCAGCCTTATATTTTTTAGACAGGTTGTTTATTTAATTCATATCTAAAACCCCAAGATGTGCAGAATGTTTTTTTTTTCAAAGTCAGTATCGTCACAGAAAAAAATGAAACGATACTAAATCAACTCGATATGGAGGCCTAAAGATTTCTCTCTCCTCCATTACCTCGTCAAACCATGGACGCACATGGTCAAACTCAGCCTTTACAAGTTTCTGTATGTTTACATTATTTGCGCGTTTCTTTAGTATTTATTCGGTCTGATTTATATTGCGACCATGTTAGATAAAATGCGTAGCTTATTTATAGGATTTGCTTTTCAAAAATCGAATGTAAACAAACACGGGAGAGTGCTGCTTTAAGAAAGTCACTGTGACGTTACTATGACGTCATCAAATGGCTGCCATTGTACCTTTCGGGTCTCATAAGCTGTCAACTGACCAAAGATGAAGAAAAACCAACATCGGGAAGTACGATATTCCGAAAGTCACTATGATGTCACTATGACATCATTATATAGCCCTCGCTATGTCTTGAATTTCTCAGGGTGTCACAAGCTGTCAACTGACCAAACATGAAGAGAAACCAACGGGGAGTACGATTTTCAGAAAGTTCCGTTGACGTCATCATATGGCTGTCATTATGCCCAAATTTCTCAGAGTGTCACATGCTGTCAACTGACCAAATATATACCATAAGGATCTTAGGAATTTTTGTAAATTCGACAAATTTTGTTGCTTCTAACGGCCTAGTACCTACCCAGGCTCTTGGTACAAATGCGAACTTCCGTACTACAGTTCGTCTTGCTAATCAAAATTTAAGTCTTTTTGCTTAAGTTGAAATTCCGAATTTTTACACAAATTTCACCTTGTCTCAAATATTTATGTAAGGGATTGCAGAACCGTATTGCCATATATGGTAAAAACACTGTCCATAAGCAAGTATCCAGGACCGTATTGTCATACCGTAAATGACCGATTTAGCGCCCGAGGCGCTTATTTGAAATTTTGACCTCGAATCCGGGGGGGGGGCGCTTATTTGGCAGGAGCGCTTAAAAAAAGTTTTAGAAAATGGACAATTGCTATAGGTGAGTATTGCCAGATATTGATTAATAAGACTTTGCTCAAAGGATAAACTTTTTCTTTCATAACACAAATCCTGCAACGAGCAAATGTCAATATCATCGTCCCTACCTGGCCAGAATCTATAGACATAAAATCGTTTGATTTTAAATACTTTTGTCATTCATAGAGTAGTTTTAATTAACTATATGACGATGGAGAGAGTAATTTTTTTTTCTTCGTTCGAATTAAAGTTTTTATGTTTACAAAAATGGATTTCCATTTAAGAAATATTCCGCGCGGAATACAGAAAATTTCAAACTTTTGAACTTTTAAGCAAAATATCTGAAGCGAGAACCAATCAGAGACATGAAAACCTGTTTTGCATGCGTTAACATCAAGTTTATTTTTTTTTCGTAAATAATCAAATAATCACCGCATGCCGCATCAAAGGTTATTACTACGAAATGACTATGAACGAAAGATGAATAACCTAATCATGATATTTTGCAGTGTTTATCCCCTTTTTTGAATAAGTGTCCCCTTTGTAACTCCAGAGCTCTTTGTGGACATTTTCTGCTTTCTTCTGCTTTAACATATCTTGTGATATTTAGAAAAATTAATAACAAAACCATGCGAAATTTCTCTGAAAATCCAAATACGATCCATTTTTTTCCCACATCGGAAAAATCGGAGAAATCAATTTGTGGAAAGAATCCTAATTGTGGAGTCTATGGTCCAAATTTGATGTTAATCACGCTATTGATACTGGAGTTATTCACATTTTCGTTTTTGTAAGAACTGACCCATCTTCATTGATTATTAACATATAAAATGCGATTAAAAACTTTCTACAGAACAATTTTATTGGGATCCAATCAATGCTTTCTAAGCATAACTTACAGCTTTTAAAAAATTGGAACAGAAAAAAGGTAAAATAATCCTGACAACCCGATTAAAAAACCAATATTTGAAATATCAGGGAAACGGAATGGTCACATTATATTTCTGTCGAAGTTTTGCACACTAGCTACCTCATAAAACAAAATAACAGATCAATTATATAGCAATCCCAGTGGACAAAAACCTGTTCAAAGTCCGCAGTAAAGACGCTAGAACAATGTTGAAGGCGCTTTTTTGGTCTTTAATGCAGACTTTGAAAACATTTATCCCACTGTGATGTGCAAACCGGAATAGTTTGCTTTGTTCAATAATTTACTTACATCACATTCCAAAGCTTTATTAACTCGAATAAATTTCTTTCTTAGTCATAACTCATTTATCGTTATTTTCGCTTTACGTGGTCAACATGTTATATATTTTTTATAAATCATTCTTACAGTAAACTTACTTGTGTTTTCACACCTCGTCCTGCTTTTATGTTCAGTACCGCACAGTTCTTACATGACTAAATAATCAAACAAACAAACAAACAAACTGGGTTATAGTTATTTGGTCAGTTTACAATCTGGTGCTCCAAACTTTACCATTGTGGAAACCTCCCACTTCAATATTTCCCCTCTAAATTTTAAGCCTAAATTGTTTTCTTTTCCTCAAAATGTATCTTCGAAATGTCATCAAATTTCAAGCTGTGAATGTTATCCGGTAAACCGAGAAATGTTATCCGATAAATCGAGAAGGAAGCCCCTCCACCACTCTGACTCGGCTTAATATGTTGAAATGTGTTGAAAGAAAAAATATATTTCAGTTATTTCTATCTAAAACAAGTCATAACACATCTTTGTTCTAGTTGTCTCCAACATTTTCTCCGATGTTTCAAATTAACGATGATTGTGACGTCAATTTCTACCCATAATGTCTTCTTTTGGTTTTTGCAGCAAATTTTTAGCCAAGTGAAATTCATCCATTAATTTTTTTAATAGTCCGGACTTTATTGATAAACACCTTATCAGTTTTATCACCGTATCATGGTCTCCTTTTTAAGAAGATATGTGTTTACGCGTAATTGTATATGAATCATTATAACAGTAACAATCTCGATCCCAGCATTAGACGTTAGGAGAGTGGAAGATCTGGAATCGAAGTTGTGACAATAAGTGTTTTCGCACGTCACGTTCAGAATCACACAGTCCCTATACTGATTCAATAAATAAACCGTGTCCGTTAATGGACAATACCTCGTAAATAGATAACTAGTTATATTTAGAAAAACACCTTGACTACTGGACCACTCCTAACTTTCTAAAATTCTTAAATAACAACCGTTCATAAGTGATCCACCCATCCCTGTTCTATGAAACTGTAAGCTATGATAATCTCACGGTGTAGATTCTGCAGATCTAAGTTCAAATGCAAGCAGCTGATGTGTTCTGCTGAAAAATGTACCTATTCTAAAGCTACTTTTACACGCTACGATTAATTAGGCCGATATTGGCTACCATCTTGAAAAATCGGCTACAACTCGGAAATATATCTATTCTAAATCTAGTTTCAAATCGGACATGTTCTTCATGAATATATCTCTACTCGTAGCTTGAAGCATTTATGGACGATTTGCAAGAAAACATTTTGCTGAATGGTTAGAGATTTGATCTATCCTATTTTTCTTGGAGTCAGGTGAGGTCCTTCCTTCTCCCCATGGTGCATATGGTTAAATCAACTAAAATTGACAAAATTCAAGAAAAATGAATCTGAGCTTGCAAAGGATTGGTTTCTTCGGTACAAAGAAACCAATTCACTGCAAGATCATCGACTCAGTACTCTCCTCAGTAGATTTTATTTTTTAGACGGTCCCTTACTGAATTAGCAATAAATCTTATCAATAAGAAATTAAAACTTGGCAAACGGAACCTGTAACATGCTGTTGCTCCAAAATTTCTTACCATTTATCGCTTGATATATTCTTGACTGAGGCTTTCAACCACAACCACTAATTCTCCCATGTAATTGGTAGAGAAATAAAAGGTACATTACTTTAGAACAACGTCATCAATTTTCATAATGGTAGACCTAAGTAGTGATAGATCTATTCAAAACAAAAACCAATATATCAACATTTATTTAAAGTCCATACGAACTGCGTAAACCCAGAGTAGTCATTATGGAGAGTAAGAAAGCAAAATAAGCTTTTTTACTTAAAACCGTAATGCTACCACTATCCTTTATTTGAATTTCAATTTTGTCGTTTCTTTTTGGTGCTTCGTTTGTATCATCACCCTATTTTGTGGTGCTAGCTTACCTGAAGTTTTAACGCGTTTCAACATTCTTCGAATAGAAAACGAAAGTGCCCTCTCCACTTGAGATTAAATTTCAAATCTGGCCAATATTAATAATAAACATTTTTAAAGTATGTCGCAAAAGTCATGTCTCATCAGATTTATAGCTTTAGGGTGGTAGAGCAAAAGTTAGACCAATGAGTGAGTTTTTTTGGTGGTTAAATTACTGAGTGGAAGCCATTTTGCGATTATATATTTGGTTTTGGTGGAGAAGACGAGAAGAATGTGAAGAAGTGAAGAAATTGAATGCAAAAAGTTTCCTATCAAGACAACCTGTTTGTTTTCCATTTATATCATGCTTTCTGTCTTTCTCATCCAGACGAATTGGATGGCTTGAAGCGTTATGAAACAAACATACCTTAAACTTGTTATTGTTATTTTTACTTATTTAGAGCGAGCTAGTGTTATGGACTTTTAATTTTTGAAAATGCAAATCGCAAGGATGTGAATCACTGGTTTATTTGTAGCATGTGCGGCTTTGTGTTGGTTTTAGTTAGTTTTGGTTTTTTCTACTTGATCTAGAAGATGTTTGTCTAGTTTAGATCATTGTTCCTAATTTGAACTTGTTTTGTTTAGGTAGTTTTTAGTTCTTTTGGTGGTTTTTGCTGGTTAGTTTTTGCTTTTAAAGTTAACGATTAGGAAACTTGGTAATAGATGTAAAAAAATAGAAATATGATAATACCCTGCCGACATTTTTTCTACTGTTTTTCGATACGCTGAGAAAATATCACGTGTCAATTGAGTATGTATACACATACGTAGACACGATTTGGACATGCATTAAGCATAAATAGAATAAAAATAATTTGAACAAAAGATCAAAAAGAAAATAAAAAGCTGTATTAAGATTACGGTGGCGCCCATAGGTGCAAATAATTAATACACTGTATCAAGATTACGGTGGTCCACAGGTGCAAGAATGCGATTGAGTGAGAATATTTCTCAAAAGGTGACGATATATTTAGATTTAGTTATACATGATACGTTCATCGGAAAACCTTCAAAGTTAAGGACGTTTACATACGTAAATAACCCCTTTCTTATTTGCGGACAAAAATTACAACAAAAAAAGAGAGTAAGAAAATCGTCTGCATGAAGTCAAGACGGAGTGGGGAATGAGGTTATTTAATTTTTAAGACCGATCTCCACTAAGCGAATTCGTTCGCACGAATTCTAAATAAAGTCATTACATTGGTTGAAAGCGATGTCACCTGACAGGTGATACTCCTTTCAAAAAATGCAATGGCTTCATTTAGAATTCGTGGGAACGAATTCGTCTAGTGGAATTCCGCAAAACATTTCTACTTATAGTGGTTTCGAGATCTTACAAATATGTTCAAGTGCTCGATTACGAAACATAATTTAAGATGTAAAGGTTTATACATGAAATAAATTCACAGACGTTGACGGAACCGAAAATCATGAAGTAAACATACGATGGGTACATAATGCCGGTACCTGAAGAAGAGTTTCATCTGGAAGAGAGGATGACGAGGAGGATGCAAGGATGGCGACGATGAAACGGATGGCGATACAGAAGACAAAAATGGCGAGTACAAAATGGAAGAGGATGGTGACATTAGTGAACATTTTTCGAACTAAAGGTTTATAATGACACTCTAGTTATTACACTTAGTG
>JAULBZ010002307.1:0-19122 GCA_032360805.1 Neoturris breviconis | reverse complement strand
CAGCCAAGTTGGCTGAAAATATTCTGAAAAATCTCTCCTCCACAGTGATGACCGGCTGTTATTTCGAGCCCTGTGATTTTCAAGAAAAAATTATACACATATAAATCTTATTCAGCAGGCGCACACGAAGTCAGATAAACAGTGTGGATTTGTTTTCCACGACGTTATGTGTAAGGGCCCCTTTATATAGAGCACGATATATCGCTCAGTCGATATAACTCGCCGAAACGATGTTCAATCTCATCACTGTTTCTACAGTCACATCGGCAGATCGTTCACATGATAAGCGAGTTATCTCGCCTAACCGATATCTCGCTTTATTCATCCGAGATATCGGCGACATGAAATATACATATTTCAGGACATGTCAACGGTTGAAGAAACAGAATGAAAGTTATATCGGGTCCATATAAACGGAAGAATGAGTTATGCCGGCAAGGTGAGTTATATCAGCTGGGCGATACATCGCTCTCCATATAGATATCACCTTAGATATTTATTGTATTGAAAAATTTAGCTTCCCAATGAGAAACGCTTGTTCAAAGTCCACAGTAAAGACGCTAGAGCAACGTTTTTAAAGTTGTTTTAGTGTCTTACTGCATACTTTTAACGAGGCTAGGCCCACTGGTTTTGCATTTATGAACCATCTTATTTTTTTTTACTCAAACCTTGTTCAAAATCTGCAGTAAAGACGCAAACCAGCCGGCAAAAAAACAGTTCAATATGTTTTAACGTTATTTTACTAACTTTGAACAGGTTTTTTTCCGGCTGGGAAGAACAACTTTGAAAACGTTGTTCTAGCGTCTTCACTGCTGTCTTTGAACAAGTTTTTACCCGATGGGAATAAGTACTACAAATAATTTTAAAACTTACGATATGTGTTCCTCGCGTGTCTTTCTGCTTCGCAATCTAATTGGATGAAATTCTGATTCTATCAAATTATCTTCTGATTCTCAAATTATGTACTCAATATAACAAGTAGAACTATATGAAAAGAAATACTTGAAATACTAAAAGGAGTTGACTTGGTTTTTAATCAAATAATTTTTCATTTGTCTAATTAATCATTACAACCACATCCACACACCCCCTCTGACCACTTCAACGCTTCCTATTGCAGTGTCAATTTCATCTACATCTATAGTATTCATATAGTTTTAATACCATCTGTATCTCACATGAAAACCTAACAATGTAGAGATTACTCATAAACCTCATACCCAGACCTTTGCATCTGAATAAGATAATTAAAGTTGGTAACTAAGCTGGTTATTTTTTAACTAATTAGTGATAAAAAACAACTTTTGAAATAGTAGTAGGAGAAGATTATATTCACGTTTAGCACAACCTATTCCCCAGGACTTTTGGTTTGTATTTGAAATGTTGGCAGCCAAAAACACGTTTTTCTTTCGTCTCATAATCTTAATTTAAATCCAGTTACGAATGACTCAACCCGGAGAATGATACGGCGAAAACAAAAAAATAATATCGTAATCCAAAAATTTTAATGTCTGAAATTTTTTAGTTCTTATAAAATGCCTCTTATTCAGAAAACGTCTTATCTAAGGGTCTAAGGTTAATGGAAAAAACATGAATTTATATTTTCTATGTTAATTTTTATCGATTTCACTATTGTCACTAGTTCCAGATGGCTACCATCACATTTCGCCACATCTCTCGAGGCTATTTCCTTGATCCGCTATACGGCTTATTATAACCATTGGGTTGACCTCTTTCCCAGATGGCTACCATCACATTTCGCCACATCTCTCGAGGCTATTTCTTTGATCCGCTTGACGGCTTATTATAACCATTGGGTTGACCTCTTTCCCAGAGCTTCTTCTCTCTTGACGTCGTCAAGAGTGAAGAATCCCCGTGAACGAGGTTCTTATTGGAGGATTGTTTATGCCGTCGTACAGGTACAATGTTATCAAAAGCACGATGAAAAAAATTGATCCGTTTACTTGAAATCTTTATCTGAATAATTTTACACAAAAAGTCCAAAATAAGTTCAATTAATTTATAGTCATTTCATCCCCCGCTTAATTTGGAAGAATTTCCACCCCACCTCCCTCCTTCCCGCTTATTCCTAACCCCCGTTTATTCGATACGGCAAAGGAGGTGTTTTATTTACAAGTTCATACAGGGATCCCATAGACGTCTAAACAAAACGACGTGGTAAAAAATTCGTCGAACTTGTTCTGATGCATTCGAAAGATGAAAAATTTAGAAATTAACTTTAAATTTATCCAGTAAGCGTACGACGACGACTAAACGTTAAAATTACGTCAAACGACGTTGTTTAAACGTCTTTACTGAAGACGTTTGACAGGTTTTTGCTCACTGGGATATAATCTGTGTGCGCATTACGGACACAACATGATATATTACAGAATGCTCACGGAACACACAATGTCGGATCAACGTCGGATCAACCTAAAAATGACGACGTTTGACGTTATTTTAACGTTTATTCGTCGTCGTACGCTCACTGGCTGGCACTGTTTAATAACGCAGTATACGGATTGTAGCTACTATCTAGCCGGCAAAAACCTGTTCAAAGTTCGTAGTAAAGACGCAAGAACAACGTTTTCAGCGTTATTCTAGCGTCTTTACTGCATACTTTGAACAAGTTTTTGCCCACTGGGAAAAATGGAGTTTTACAGGGCTACAGATACGGTACAACGTGAGTCAATTAACAAGCAAGTGTAAACATTGCTTATCCCAATCGATACACAATGTTTAATCAATGAATCATATTCGGCATGTTGTTTCCGCGTTGTTTTGACGTTGAACCGGCATCGTGTGACTGAAGAGAACTATTCCTTCAGAATCATAATCTATATATGAGCTCATGACTAATATTAAAGAAGCAGGTTCGATCAAACATAAGGAGAAACCATGTGGGTTTTTTCACCTTTAAAAAGTGTGCCCATTGGGCGAAAATCTGTTCAAAGTCCGCAGTAAAGACATTAGAAACAGCGTCGTTTGACCTTGTTTTACTATCTTTACTGCGGACTTTGAACAAGTTTTTGCTCACTGAGTAGTAGTCACAACACGTTGACTCTGTGGTCTTTTCTTAATTAAATCAAATCAACAGGGGCGTAATTTTTAAAATAGAAAATTATCATCTTTTAACAAAAGAAGATCAACGTTTTCAATAAGTTTGAAGAACTTCGAATTTTTTTTTGGACCGAAATGTGTTACTTTCTTTTAAGGTGAAAGATGAATACGGGATTAGCTTGGATTAAGGATTATAGGATAAGAGAAAAATCTCCATTCCTTTTATCGTGTGCATGTTAAAAGTATTTTACTGAATAATATAGCAGACACACAGCATGAGTGACTATCCAATGGACAAAAACCTGTTCAAAGTCAGCAGTATACCTATTACATTCTCCGGATATGTCCGTACGTGGACGGTGTATTACCGAGGAAAATCGTCGAATACTAATCCCGGATACTTTCCTGTATAGGAGTGTTTATTATCGCATTATTTTTCCACATATTTCACAATTTGATACTTAGGGGCTTCTGGATTTTATTTGAAAAACTGTTTTCAAAAATATCAAAAAGCCCTAGGTACGAGGTTGACGTATTATCATGTTGTGTGAGTCATGTTGAAAATACCAGATAGCGTGAGGGCCTGTCGTATACGGTCTCGTATTTCTTCTTATTCGGACTGTGTAGTGTCATATATGGCAAGACACAGTCCGAATACGGAGAAATACGGGACCGTATTCGGTAGGCGTTAACGCTGTGTACATAGTTATATCAGTACCTTCCCAGTGGGCGCATGACATCGCTTCAGCGCGTCTAAACAACGTCAAAACGAGGGCGTCAAGAAACATTCCTTTATAGTAGAAACTTGTTGCAATGTAAACAATGTGCAGTCACTGCATAAAAAGAAAGTTATTACATTGCCACCAGTTCTACTTTGAGCGCCTCGTTTTCATTTATACGTGAATAGGTCTATGCCAAGGTTATTACATTCGGTAGCCACTGTTAGTTTTGAAAATTTCATAACGCATGCGTATTGAGTATTTCAAATAATGTTCCTGAAAAATCGAAATATGTCTCCTGCTAATATGGCATTAATTTTTTATTTAGACCGAAGTGGATATTCGTGCAGCGTAAAAAAAGACTACCGAATGCGGTACCATATATTCCCATATATGGACTGTGTACTACCATATATGGACTGTGTACTGCCATATATGAACTGTGTATTGCTATATATAGACTGTGTATTACCATATATGGACTGTGTATTACCATATAGACTGTGTATTGCCATATATTGACTGTGTATTACCATATATAGACTGTGTATTGCCATATATGGTAATGCATAGTCCAAATAAGGGCATATGCTGGACCAAATCCGGCAGTATTTCACCCCTGGATTATTGATAAGCTTAGTTCACTTACCCCCTGGACTACTATTTAATTTAACTTAGCTACTGTGATTTTATTACGTCAAATGTGAATGGTCATAGTGTGTGATATGATTTTATTACGTCAAATATGAGTAGTCATAGTGCGTAATATGATAAATACATAAGTAGCTAATACGCATGGAAGACCTTAATCTTTAGAAGAGTTTGAATACAAGAGTATCAATTTTTACCAAGTTGGCACACGACGTCGTCGCGAAGTCGTTTTGACGTTGTTACGACGTCGTTTGCCGACAGGGGAAGAACATTGACATTCTTCCTTATAGATTTTAGAAGTTTCATAAATCTTTCCATATCGTTGGAACAACAACTTCGATTTGACGTGCTATGACGTTGTTACGACGTTATTTTGACGTCGTGTGCCGGCAGTGCCATTCTTACGCTATTCGAGCTTTAACAAACAGGCACATAACTTCCGTAAAACTAACAACGTTGTCACGAGGGCGTGCGCTTGCTGGGATCTCCCGTGGTAACAAGATTAACTTCAAAACACCTGGATTCAAAAGGGGCGTAATTGTAATGATTTGTATCATGCTGTGAAAACTAGAAATTTACACCTTCTATAACACCCTATCCAGTGGGCAAAAACTTGTTCTAAGTCCGCAGTAAAGACACTAGAACAATGTAAAATGATGTTGTTCTAGCGTAAATACTGCTGACTTTGAGCAAGTTTTAGCCCACTGAGTAAAGAGATATATTTAAACCAGAAATGACCTAGTATGCACAGGGCGTCTGATCAGTGTCGAAAGAACATCGAAAGGGCGTCATTTTTTGACGATGTTTCAACGTTGATCGGACGTCATGTGCTTGGTAATTAAAGTTTACATACCACGCTAAGCATTACGTACCACGCTAAGCATCAGACCTGATATAAGTTATATCGCGGTTAACGAAAATTTAAAACTGATTGCTCCTCTAATTCGAAAGTGAAAAAGAATTATGAAGGAAATATATATTAGCACAGGAAATTTATAGTCGGCTTATCTGTTACCGCAAGGGTATCAGGAAATTTGAAGTACTGTTTTTCATTATGATAATGGTAAACAGCTTTCCTAATGTTTTTTGAAGATAAAAAATATTTCTTTTTATTCAGGCTTCTACTTCAATGAAAACTAAAAAAAAACGCGATTTTTTGTTGTTTTGTTTTTACTTCACACTCGTTTTTAAAAGTGTTAGTAAGTTTTGTTTTCAAAATTTTGTTCGGCTTATATTCGATGTGAAAACAGCTGTTATTAAATACACGAGAAACTATCAGATAATTGACCTAACATGGTCGTGATATGTACGCAAAAAAAGTTGCATTTATTTCGAAAATATACCGCGAAATGCAAACCGCTATTAATACAACACCTTATGGTAGTTCCCAGGACCTTTCTAAAGATACACCTTCACCGTGTCACTCTCCAACTCAGAGCCATTTATATGCCGTTCAAACAACAGCTCTATAGGCGGATGGGTTCTAGTGAATAACATTATTTAAAAACTGAAAATATAAGAAGAAAGAATTGTTGCCCCTGATCTCAAAGATTAGATACTTCGAATTGTAAATCGACTCCCACGAAGTACGACTTGGTGTTTCATAAATACACGAATTTGTTTTATAAGAACATAGTTTATAAGAACATACCCAGTGGGCAAAAACCTGTTCAAAGTCAGTAGTACAGACGCTAGAACAACGTTTTTCAAGCGTCTTTACTGCGGACTTTGAACATGTTTTTGCCTACTGGGTAAGGCTTATGCTAAAAATTAAGAACATGATAAGAACACAAGTTATGGCTCTGGGTCAGCAAGGGAATATCTTTTGTATATAATCTATCAATAATATCCTTTTTCTTTACTCACGTAACAGATTACAGATATATCATATCCGTGTCACTAAATTCAGCAACACCAACAAAATATTTAGAACTATACATTCAGAAAGATATACTCAATGGATACACAACGTCCGGACGACGTTGCAGCAACGTCAAAACGACGTTGTTATGACGTTTTCCGACGTCGTGTGCCGACAGGATACTGTTAATTAAGAATTAATTAATTACATCATCACATCAATCTCCTCTCCAGGCTTTTAGATTGTATTTTAATAAATAACCTAGCAATAACCCTAACCCTTATCCAATTGCTAGGTATTAGGGCTTGCCAGTAAACCCTAATATTAGGACTAATCAGTAAACTCTAATAATAGTGTTAAGACTAGTCAATAAACCCTAGTGCTACCAGGCTATCTTGCCACTCATGCGGCTATACTTTCTCCAAGCTCGTCCCCAGCACCTTTTGACTTTTTTTTTATTTTTCTCGAGAAAAATAAAAAAAAAGTCAAAAGGTACTGGGGACGAGCTTGTACTTCCTCTTGATTTAAGGACTGTTTAAAGACTGTGTAAGGACTGTGTATTGCCATAAGTCACCTACCAGAGAGAAGTTAAATCATGTTTTATAAAGCCAAAAATCATATGCCCATTATGCTATATTTACTCTGGCAATATCATTTTCACCGATAGCGGCTAAACTATAAAGAATTCTATTTCCCAAATTTATTAATAAAGATGTGGCTTTCACACGAAGAAAGAATTAAAAGTAATATAATATAACAATTGTAACAAAGTCAACGAAAATGTAAACAAACAATTAGTTAATAGCAAAAATTATTTAATTAATAAAGTAAAGTGGGCGGTCTCAAAAATAAAATTTATATATATGTAAGAGCATAAGACTGAGTCAATGATCTTGCAATGAATTGGTTTCTTTACACCAAAAAACCAAACCATTGTAGGCATAGTATAGAAGTGGGACGGGGTCCCGGGTCCCGGAACCCATAAAAGCGGTACTCATAAAAGCGGGACCACGGAATAAATGTGGACCCTAGAATTAAAAAAGATAACGTGCTTCCCAATGCAATAAAAAATAATGAAACACTCATATGTAGCCCTCTCATCTTTTCTTATCTCAAACCATGCTCTTTACTGTTAGCGTTCTAATTTTATTTACATGCTAAGGAAAAATATTCGATTTCATACTTATTTGTGGGATTCCACTTCTATTTTAGGGTCCCACTTTTATTTCCATGGTTCCGCTTTTATGGGTCCCGGGATCCGGGACCGGGACCCCGTCCCACTTCTATACTATGCAATCTATTGTACGCTAATTAACGCCCTTCTTTGTATTTTCATTATTGTTGAATTTGCTCAAATTTAGCTTCTTTATCCCAGCCGAAAAAAACCTGTTCAAAGTCAACAAAATAACGTAAGAACAACGTTCTGGGTATCAAAGGAAAAAATTGTTTTTATAACGAAATTTTGAGAAGGCTTCTAAAATCATGCTACTCGTTCGACGTCGTTTTAGCGTCTTTACTGCGGACTTTAAACAAGTTTTTGCACATGCTTGTTAGATTCAAGAAATTTCTATTATCCGTTCTGCTCTTGAGGTTTAATTTTTGGTGAGCTTTTTGCACATAATTTTGATGACGTCATTTCTTACAATCCTTAACAAAATAGAAAAGAAAATTCGAATTTGCTGCAAGAGCCTGGGTACTAGGCTGCTAGAAGCAATAAAATACGTCGAGTTTGCAAAAGGACCTAAGTCGTAAGTCTACTCGATAAATATTCGATGTACTCTATGTACTTCTCGTGGTCGTTTTCCGTATTTATGTTTTACTTGTGGTGTATAATGCTTGTCAAAATTCCTGATTTGTGAAGAGTTGTAGCCTCTTCCGCAGACTATGTTCAACTATTCCAAATCTCACATAGTCTGTTTTCTTTTGAAGCTTTTTTATGTACATTGACGTCAGGATTCGATAACGCGAAACGCATTAAAGTCACATATTCACTCTATTTTGGTCAAAATTCCAAATAAATAACATGAAAGTTTGTAATGTCAATAACACATTCTGAAAATTTCATTCTTTAAAGACAACTAATAGTGGAGATACAAGTGATTGACGTTTTGTATTTTTTATGCTAACTGTGTGGCAACCATATTGTTTGGCCAAACTTCGTCGCTTTTCTGCATGATTACATGAAGTTGCAGCTAGTTTTTGATAAAGATAATTGCTTATTTGACCCACTTCCGGTTATTTATACATGCTGAAATTTTCAGGGTGTGATCAGCAATTGCCAATAGTGAACTCGATATAGGTTTTAGAATTTTGACAAAATAGGGTGATTATGCGACTTTAATAGATCAATGGTAATTTATGCAGCACAAACATAATTATTTCTTTTTCAGTAGCATTGGTACTATTATTAATTATATCGCCGCAAGGAAGAGTCGGATCAGGAATATTTTAAATAAATAAATCAATAATGCATAAATTATCATACAAAAAAACGCATTTCGTGTTATTGAATTCTGACATCAACGTGCTACATAAACTGCAGAAATAAACAGACTAAGAGAGAGAATCAAACGACCAGGCTAACATTTCTCCATTGCATTTGTGATTATTGTGGGCTAATTAGTTCCAAAGTCAAGCCACATTGTTTAAACAAAAGTTCACAAATGTCCTTACAAATCAAAACAAAAAAAAAATAGTGCGAAGAAAGAAATTGGCGCGAGTTTCACCTGAGCAAAATTCTAAGTTCCGGTTCTAATTTATAGAGGTGAATTTAGTTTAAATAGTCTAAATAAATTTTCGCCATTTTTTATGTGTTTAATTTTCGCCATTTATTTATGTTTGTTTTCCACATTGCATGACGAAGCAGATTTTTTTGTTTGATGTTTGCGGCACAGGAACTAAGAAGAATTGAAATAAATATTGACATTTTTTGATTAAACTATTACACTTTAGACATAGATTCTTTCCCGTCATTTATACGCACATCACGCAACATCTCATTTCGCATAGTAAATTTACAAAAATTGCAGTGTAACTGGTTAACTATATAAAGTACAATTCCTTCACGGGTAAATATTCGATTAAAAACATTAAACCAACGCCACGTGCTTACTACAGTCATGGACATAAAATAAGAGATATTTTACAAATTTCGATACAATACACACCACAAGTAAAACAAAAATGCGGAAAACAACCACTAGAACTTATGGACTTAGGATGTTTAGAGTTTTCGCAAACTCGACGAATTCTGTTAGTACACAGGCTTTTGGAACAAATCCAAATTTTTGTGCCATTCGTGTTGCTAATTAAAGTTATAGATTTTTTCTCTAAGTTGAAATTTCGACTTTTTGTAAAAATTTCACTTTGTCTATAGTTTTTTTTTGTCCATGATTGTTGGTGCGTTGTTCTAGCGTTTTTACTGCGGACTTTGAACAAGTTTTGGACCAAGGGATGATGAAAAGTTTGGTTGCGATAAGACAGATATTATTTCTGAATAATTTTTTGCCAGCACGCAACGTCTAAGAAATATTATAAAGAGGTATTTTTTGACGTTATTGCGTGAAAACGACGTCTTTACGACGTTCTTTGGGCGTTGCGTATTTTAGGAAAGGTCAAAACAAACCGATGTTAAATGGCCAATTTAATTTTTGATCTCACAAAGTCACAACATCATTAAAAACTCAATAGTGGTCATTTTGGAGGAAAATACCGGTTACTTGTAGATTATTTTGCAGTGTTTGAAATAAGAGTAATTAGTCACTGTGGAGGAGTGGATTTGAGCATTGCTTTAGGCTAGAAAGTCAATGCGTAAAAGTCCCTCATCCACTGTAATTATTTGTTCACATTTCAGACACTGTTTTTACCCCCAAAAAACAACTCATTGCCTCATCATTTATGGACCATGAGTTTTAGTATCGATATTATCAAGAAGTCAATCCATTCAAAATTTATGACGTAACACTTCTTCGCAGGGGTTTTCTTATTATATCTTATTTTTAAAGACAACAGCGCCCACCGTATGAGCTTATCACACAACGTGGAAAATGACCAAATACGGTCCTGTATGGTATATCTTCGTATTAGGACTGTGTATTACCATATATGGAATACATGGTTCTAGTACAGAAATATAAAGGGCCGTATTCGGTAGGCATTCGTGCTGTGTCAGTAGCCCAAATACCTCCATATACGGACATGAAGGGATCAGAGAATTGCCTTTTCATAAAAGTAGAACTTGTTACAATGCAATAACCTCCTTTGTGTGCAGTGACTTAAATCACTGCACAATTGCAAACTTTAGAAAAGAAGTATTTTGTACAATATTGGACATGTGGCCTTGGGACCCTGAACCTAGGAACCAAGGCAATCCTTATCCCTAGACCATAAGCAATCCTGAAACCAGGACCCTGTCCTCCAGACCATGGGCCTAGGACCACGATGACCCTGACTTCATGACCTTGATCCCAACACCATAGCCCCAGAACTCTGATGGCCCCGATACCTTGGTTGGTGCATAGGAACAAAATTAATGATCCACAGAGGGTAGGGATCTTGGCGGGGGGAGGGGGGAGGGTGGACGAAGGAGGGAGGAATAGGGTCAATTGACTCCCAGGGTTTCTTGCCTTTTCAAAACAAGGAAGACCGTCTTTTCTGTGTTTTGAAAGGCAAGAAACCCTGGGGACGAGTTAAGTCATGACCATCGGGAAAGAGTTTAGGCAAAATACTGCGTTCTTACCATTTCTTTGAATAGACCGTCGGCAGTGTTATATTCCAGAACATTCCAGAAATACATGTTAAGCAATGGAACATTACTTCTCAATATAAATATGACAAACATCAACTCTGTTTCTGACACATTTGTAATCGACTTCTAAAAAAGAATTTTAGAAATTACTCAACGGGAAGGAAATGTAGACAAAAAACGTGTTCAAAGTCCGCCGTAAAGACGCTCGAATAACGTTGAGCGACATTGTTCTAGCGTCTTTACTGCAGACTTTGAACAGGTTGTTGCACGATGGGAAGTCTTAAACTTATTCTTTCAATAGAACGAAAGGTTGACTTCCACGGAGGTGAAAAATTTGCCGCGAAAGCCAAATGAAAACATTCCACTGGTAGAAATAGACGTCACACCATGTTTGACGTCGATTTCTACCCATGGAATGTCTTCTTTAGGCTTTTGACACTAAATTTTTGCCTCGTAAAAATCAACCTAAAATGCAAACTTATGTGCCTCATTGGGTTATCAGCAGGTCACGTGTCTGACGCAAAAACCTTTAACCCTTCGTTAGTATGGTGTGGACCCCCTGAATTTTGAAATTTTGCCTTGAAAGTAACATAACAGAAAATTATTATTCAAGAGGTTATTTTTTTACATACTTTAAAAATCTGCATCATATTTTTGTGACTTTTTGCCCCTGAATCTTCTATTACCTTCCTATGAAATAACAAATTTCCGGGGGTACCCCACCTTACTAACGAAGGGTTAATACTAGATGGATTTCAGTTTGTTATCTGTAACGTCTTACGTCTTATATTAGCAAAGACATAGTAGCTTGTACCCAATATCATTTGTCTACATGCAAAAAAGTCATAGAGCGGGACACGATGATGAGTTTGGTAACTGCGAACTCTTCAACTGTTCGCATAAACAAGTTGGAACATGCAAGAAACATAAAATTGTTTTTGAGACGATTGTTTACTTTTTCTTCTGACGGCATGTTTGGTTACATTGACAAACCATCGACAATTGGACGATGCGCATTCATGCTATTTGAATAGACATTGTGCTTTTCCTGTTTGTGTATTTTTGAAATAGTCACAAAGAATGTTTCTGTGGATGTTTTTTTAACGGTTTTTCTTTATTTCCGTTTTTGATAAATAGCTACTAAAAATAGTTTCCCTCGTTCTCTCATTTCAATTCATCTTGAATTGGTTTAAACATGTCCCTTGTTTTTAGTGAATGATGTCTTCAGTCTGACGTTTTAAAACAAATAAACGCCCCGAGATCAATAAAAAAGAGGAAACTTATTTTCTAGCCGCATAATAGATGCTAACTGCGTAATTTTGGGCACGCTCATCTATGAGCCGAGGCAAGATATAAATTCCACTTTTAAAAATTTCACTTATTATGAGCGTATTTGATTTTATAAAAGTTTTGAACTCCCAGTGGGCAAATACTTGCTCAAAGTCAGCAGTATAGACGCTAGAAAAAACGTCAACGACGCATTTCTAGCGTATTAACTGCGGACTTTGGACAAGTTTTTTGCCCACTGGATTACGTCCGTTACTTTTGTTTGAATGTTAACTGGTTAACAGAGAGATCACAACAAATAAATAAGAAAATAATCCAATTTACCAACCTCGTTCCCAGGGCTTCTTGCCTTTTAAAAAGGCAAGAAGCCCTGGGAACGAGGTTGCCGATTTACACTTTTTTTCTTCGCTTCTACAGTTTTGGCACTATAGTCTGCTCAACGCAAGAGAGTTGTTAGATAGATGGTTATCAATATGTCTATCTAACAAAATCTTGCTGATAATAATGCAATTTATACAGTCAAAGGAGGCGGTATCTAATGGTGCACGTCATCTCAACTTTCGGATTGTAAATAAAATGTATAATTCAACATTTGCTAGGGCCTAGTGGGCAAAAACTTGTTCAAAGTCCGCAGTAAAGATGCTAGAACAACGTTTTCAAAGTAATTCTAGCGTCATTACTGCGGACTTAGAACAGTTTTTTGCCCCATTGGGGGAGGGTATTACAGGAAGTTTTTAACTTTATTTTTAAAGATCAAGAAACGAGAGTAGCTACAAAAATCCAAACCTCCAGGAACATGACGTCGATTCAAAGTCGAAACAACGTCAGAACTACGTCGCAGCGTCATTTTGACGTTGATCAGACGTCATTTACCGACTGAATGCAGAATTTAGCTCGGAATATATCCAGACTGAATCCCAGCCGGCAAAAACCTGTTAAAAGTCAGCAAAATAACGTTAGAACAACGTTCAAAGAACGTTGGCCAAAGTTATTTTGCTGACTTTGAACAGGTTTTTGCCGGCGGGGATATTGCCATATATTTAAAATTTCGTTAACACACGATAAGCGTTCGTTGTTTCAACGTCGATCTGTTATAGTCTATATACCTTTCACAAATATACATGAAAACGAGGCGTTGGTTGCTCAAGGTACAACTTGCTGCAATGCAATAACTTCCTTTTTGTGCGGAGACAACCAACGCCTCGTTTTTATGTATATTTGTGAATTGGTCTATCGAAATATGAAGAAATCAATCAAATGCAAGAGGAGGACGTGTGTGCGTCATTTTCCTTTGGGTTGTATGAATTCACTTTGGTCAGTAGCTAGTCATTTTTAAAAAATTATTTTCTCAACAGGTTTTAAATTGTAGAAGTCATTTTCTGTGATGCACACTGATCATACTCGGAAAATTCAAAATCCCAACTAAAAAAAGTTTGAACAAACAGTATGGCTGCCACGCAATGAACGTAGAAAATATTCTTCAGAATCTCAGTGGACAAAAACTTGTTCAGAGTCAGCAGTAAAAACGCTAAAACAACTTCGAACCACGTTGTTCTAGCGTCGTTACTGCGGACTTTGAACAAGTTTTTGCTTAATCACTTATATTTCCACATGTATTCATCATTATGGAATGAAACGTTCAGAATATGTTACTAACCCAGTGAGCACACAACGTCGTAACAACGTTGTAACAACGTCAAAACGACGTCGCGATGTTATAACGTCGTGTGCCGGCAGGGAACAAGATAAACTCTAGTATAAACTTTAGTAAGCGGATATTTCAAATAAATTCTAAAGTTGTATTGCATCTTTAAAGTACGCTAGATAAATATCAAGATTTGTTGACCAACTTGGTTGTGTTGTACAAGGATTCAGTTGCCAACTTGGTTATTGTTTTCTTTTAAAGTGACATAGCATGTTTTTCGAATTTAAATCCACCAACAAATAGGAAGCATTTTATAAATTAATTTTCGATATCTCTACTACAATAAACCTAGAGAGCACGTGACGATTTTTCAACGTAAAAAACACGTTTTTTTGACGTTAGAACGTCAGAACGTTAGAACTATTTTACGTTACGTCACGTACCGGAAGGAAAATTCTTTAACCAACATGATATGGCATGTTGTGAGAGATTTGGTGTACAATGTTTTCGTTTTATTTTTATTGATGTTTGATGTTACCACTTGCTCTTGATACTGCTTACGTCATAATGGCCAAAGTCGAAGTTCAAGAATTGTTGCGAGGCGACGTCTCATGATGATCATGGTTGCTACGATTCATGTTTGTCAATATGCGGTAAAGTTGAAAACAATTTATGACGTTATTCTTGAGTGAGTGTAGCCAGGTGGTTATAAGAATTAATGTTTTAGTGACGTCAAAAAGTTTAATATTTGTTAGCCTTAAGTGACGTATTGTGATGCAAAAAATGCAAATATATACTTACTATTGTATCTAAGATTAATCGTATGAAAAAAGTAAGTATATTTATAATTATATTTAAAGCATATATACTCATGTAATTCAAAAATCTGTTAATTTGAACAGGATGTTTTTGGTCCCATTAAACGTTCGTAATAATGGTACAGAGAGACTCGCATAATTCGAAAAAATCATTTAATCCATAGAGTTATCCCAATGGACAATCGACGCTTAAACAGCTTCAAAAGGACGTTGATTAGACATTTTTTGACGTTGGTTAGACGTTGATTGCCTACAGGGATCCAGGTCTCGAATTACACATTTTTTTTATAAGCATCACCTTCATAAGTACCACCGCAGGCTGAAATTTAGGTCAAATTTTCAGTTCTCTTTTAAAATAATATTATTGAAATACATCGCTGGAAGAATAATCGAGAGAAAAAATAGGCGAAAATATATTGGCAAAAAAGTTAGTCACTGATTCGGTATTTTGTTCCTTTTCTATGCTCTCAAGTTAGTCACTTTTCCACTAATTTTCATACTATATTTAAGATGTTATACGACGTATTGCGTCTATGCTAAAAACGCAAATATACTAAAATTATACTTAAAATTAATATTACAATTAAACATAAATTTAGTATAAAAATAGTGAGAAAATCTGATTAAGCATATGCAAAACATAACGGGCTGATCACATGAGGTGGGCAAGCACGCTTTGTCGGGATGATATTTGAATTGTGTTCACAGCGCAGTGAGACGGGCTGAAAATAAATCACATGGCTTGGTTCACATGTATTGACTTTGTTTACGAGCGTGGGCATCACAGGAGAAAGTTCAAGCTTGCTTTGCTGGAATCTCAGTTTGATAAAGCGAGATCTCGGCAAAACAGGTTAGTCTAGTTCCCATGTGATCAAAACAAAAACAAAAACACATTGAATTTAGCATATAACCGATATCTCGCCTGAAGCAAGCCAATCCGCATAACTGGGCTAACTCGCCTTATGTGAAACTAAGTCAAACTGATGTAATTCGAAAATCTGTTAATTCAAACAAATGTTTTGGTATCGAAAATGTTATGGAAAATTTATTTACCATGCTCTGTTGTAAATTGTGCAACCTCGATCCCAGCGCTTCTTCTCTAAGTCAAGAGAGGAGCCCTGGGATCGAGGTTGTAAATTATGTTCATTATTCAATTTTCGATCTATCCGATCAAGTTGATCTGACGTGCACAAGTAACATATCTTGCTGGAAGAAAAAGTCGGTGAAAATATATTGGGAAAAAATTTAGTCACCAATAAATTATTATTTTAGTCACTGTTCTCTAACTAATTTTTCATAAATCTTAACCCTTCGTTAGTATGGTGGGGGTACCCCCGAAATTTGTTAATTCATGGGGAGGTATTAGAAGATTCAGGGGGAAAAAAGTCATTAAAGTATGATGCAGATTTTTAAAATATGTAAGAAAATAACCTCCTGAATAATAATTTTTGTTATGTTACTTTCACAGCAAAATTTAAAAATTATGGGGGGTCCACACCACGAAAGGTTAAAATATTTATACGATTTTAAATAATTGCCTAGTATATAGACTTCTTGGAGAACAACTTTGACAATAACTTTGAACTCCACCTTTCTTACTAAAATACTTTGAAATGTTGATGGAAGATATTCCTCCCGAGATCTTCTTAAGTTGCTTCCCAACATTTTTGTAAAGTTAGTTTCCACAAGGCAAAAAAAAATTGCTACGAAATTCGAAAGAAATAATCTCATTGGTAGTAAGTGACGTCACACATCACGTGACGTCAATTTCCACCAATGAAATATTGAACTAATTCACTATTTCGTGGCGTTTATAACCTTCTACCCAGTGGACAAAAACATGTTTAAAGTCCGAAGTAACGACGCTAAAACTGTTACAGCGTCTTTGCTGCGGACTTTGAACAAGTTTGTATCCACTAGAATACTGTTTACTAAAAGCAAATGTGATGGCCTTATGCTTCCTTGATAGACCTATTCGCAAATACATAAAAAAGATGCGTTGGCTGTTTTGAACTTGATGCAATACAATAAGTCCCTCTTTGAGTTGGTGCTCTGTAGAAACCCACCTCTACTCAGCTAATAAATAAGGTTATTATAATACACAATCCATATATGGAAAATACACAGTCCATGTATGGAAATGTTCCGATCCGACTCGACAGTATTAAACATTATTACCATCATTCTGATCAACATACTTCCGTTGTATTATCAAACTGCATTAATACCAGAATTTGAAAGTAGTCTTCTATGGGCGTACCATTATGAGTTGAAACTAGTAACGCGTCTCTATTTGTAAGCTCAAGCAGACATGTTTATTATAAGAATATATATTTACTTCATGATTAACTCACAACCCCCTTTATATTCAACATTTTACCACATAACTTCCTCTTCAATGTTTACATTTCAGGGGGTTTCATAAAATATATAAATACAAATTGTTGTTAATTATTTTGGTATTATTACCCCCTAAATAATATGAAACGTACAAAAGCAGACTGTGTTAATACATTATAAAATACGGGGGTGACCACAACAAAAGGAGTTAAATTTACTTACTTAATTTCAAGTGTATGAGAACTATTGTTTAGATTATTTACGTTGAACAACTTCGGTTCCAGGAATTTTAAGTATAAAGAAAAAAAGATCTGGACATAAAGTTGTCTGATATTGTTAAACTATTGAATCAATAATTACTTAAGAAAAGTGCTTGCAGAATGAGTAACGAATATGCCCCATGCATGTGTCAAAAGCCAATCGATATCACATAATATCAACTACACGTTTTTTGTTGTTTTTCACAACCTTTGTAACCTTTATAAACATCACCAGGCTGATAAGTAGCACTCTTATCTTCAAGATCTCAGAAAATCCAAAGTTTTGCAAAGAACCAACCTCGTTCCCAGGGCTTCTTCTCTCTTGACGCTAGCGTTAAACGTCAAGAGAGAAGAAGCCCTGGGAACGAGGTTGGCAAAGAACAACAATAAATGTGTTAAAAGAAAGAGCATGTCCTAAAATATTGATGAAACATGTTTTGAGCATCGCCGAGCCTCAGTCAAAATTTACTGATGCTTATAACATATCACGTATATGACCTCCTCAACCAATAGAAAATTTGCCATTTTTTTATCAACTATTTCGTTTACTAACCCTTCACTAGTATGGTGTGGAACCCTAAATATTTAAATTTTGCTGTGAAAGTTACATAACAAAAATTATTATTCGGAAAGTTATTTTCTTACATATTTTAAAAATCTGCATCATACTTTTGTGACTTTTTGCCCCCTGAATCTTCTAATACCTTCCCATGAATTAACACAGCTCCGGGGGTACCCCACCATACTAACCATACTAAGGGTTAAATATTACATTGGTAGAAATTGATGTCACGCTTAACCCTATTTCTACTGGGCTTTTTTAGGCCTCAGAAAATCCATAACTTTTGATGGAACCATGCTGTAGTGTTGAAACTTTCCAGAAAGTTAGGTCAACACATAATTAACATTATAACAAAAAATAATTAAAAGTCTGTAAAGTCTTTATCAGTCAGTACAAATAGGGGTACATTCATTCTAGTCAAAATTTAATGTGAGCACCAGACGTCCGAACAACTTCAAAACTATGTCGTATTTTTATCTGCCAATGTTGTTCCAGCGTATTTACTGCGGAATTTGGAGAATTTTTTTTTCCACAGTGGATATTTTTGCATTTATAATATCTTAAAGAATAGAAACTATTTTCAATGCAAGGAAGCCAATTAATCTTGTAGATCTCTCTGTAAAAGAACACGAAAATTGTTGCTTGGCAACTCGAAAAGACATAATTATTTCCTTGTAGATAAGTTTCCAATTGGAAGCACTTTTTTATAAACAACTTTGATTAAAGCACGATAAGCTTTAACCTCGTTGCCAGGGCTTCTTGTCAAAAGGCAAGAAGCCATGAGAACGAGGTTGATGTAGGCTTATAAGTATCGCATTCTAACCTAGCGTGCAAAACCCTGTTCAAAGTCAGCGGTAAGGACGTTAGAACAGCGTTGAAAACGTTGTTCTAGCGTCTTTACTGCAGACTTTGAACAGGTTTTTGCCCCCTGAGTAAACGTTTTGTAGTGTAATTACTTAACGTCTAGTACCATACCACTTCAGCATCTTCTTCACAGGGCTACAATAGTCCTTTTTATAAAATAACGAAAACGAGACGTTCGTTGTTCAAAGTAGAACTTGTTACAATGCAATAACATCCTTATCGTGCAGTCAACCTCGTTCCCAGGGCTTCTTGCCTTTTCGAAACACGGAAGAGCGGCAAAGAAAGCCCTGGCCTATGCCAGTCGA
>JAULBZ010002306.1:5689-19126 GCA_032360805.1 Neoturris breviconis | reverse complement strand
CTGTAAGCCAACATCAGTCAACTGTAAGCCAACATCAGTCAACTGTAAGCCAACATCAGTCAACTGTAAGCCAACATCAGTCAACTGTAAGCCAACATTCAGCAGGGTCTATTTATGTTTTAATAGCTTTACACCTGTTTCATAAAAAAAGGTTTCGTATCAACCTTGGATATAGTTTCACGATTTGTTTTCTAAATTTCATTCGTAACTTGAGAAGTCGAAAGATATTTTCACAAAAAATGTTATGCTCTCAGTATTATTGATGTTTGTATAAACAGATTCTTGGAGAAGCTAAGTGTCTAAACTCATAATTCCTACTGCCAACAAAAACGAATTATGCATTGTCTTACCTTAAGACAAGATCAGTATGAACTTTAATCTGTGTCTTTTCGTGTCGTGGATGTAATGCCACTTATGGTGGTAAGATAAAATGACATTTCAAGGTTAGACCTTGTGAGCATGCTGGTACTTCACACCTCTTACTAGGAACAGGCTAGCTAACAAAAACTTATCGGACCAGTGCAATGTAAGAGCACACGGTTATAAGTAACCAAAATGCGAGTTTTAACGATTTTAGTGTTATGGCCAACTCTAACAACAATTTTACCTCAAGTTTAATGAGAGCACATTTTCTATGAGAGGCAACCTTGTGTTGAATAAGAACACTATAACTATTTAGTTAGCGCAAATGTTATATTTACTCTCTCGTATATGGAGTACTTAATTCATTGTTACAATTAACCTTTTGGTTGTATAATTTTCTACTTGAAAATGACTATTATAATTGTACACTAATTCTTAAGTTTGACCAATGGCTGGGTGTTATCACTTAAGTTTGACCAATGGCTGGGTGTTATCACTTAAGTTTGACCAATGGCTGGGTGTTATCACTTAAGTTTAACCAATGGCTGGGTGTTATCACTTAGGTTTGACCAATGGCTGGGTGTTTAGAGAATTATTATAGAAGTTTAGAGAAAACTTTCTAAAGTTATAAAAATCAAGTTTAATAAATAACTATGTTAAGGTTGAGAATATGTGTCAACATTAGAAGAATGTATGAAAATAATTTCAAAAGCAGTATTAATCCTGAGATCTCTATTAAGAGTTCACCAAGAGCCAGCAATTCTAAAAATATTGCAACATCCTCTTTGGTTGCAATTTCGTGATGAATAGGTTGTTTTGCAAGCTTGTTATATTTACTGGAGGTTACATCATAAGAATTCAAAAACAATAAGCCACATGTGGCACAAACAAAATTCGAAATAATACTAAACTTCACAAATGTAAGAATATACTTACAAGCCCATGTAGCATGATCAGGAACTTTATAAAAGAAACGTTTTCTTTCACCAGGTTTGAAGCTTTGTTGAGGTAACTTTATAAGTTCATTACTGGACTGTACACTAAAATAACACAAAAAAACTAACCTGTTGTGACCATTCTCAAAATCCCCAAAAGCAAATCATAGCAAAATTAAAATATAATCCAGGTGGCCTGAAAGTTATCTTTTAGATTATCAATGTTTTGGAGTATATCAAGTATTACACCCCAGAATTAAAATCATATGCATATACATTTCGAAGAGACATCTTCAAATGAGAATGAAAAACATAAATAGAACGCTATCTGGTCTCTAACCTTCAATGTTTACTACTTTTGTATTATATTATTTTGTTCAGAAAAGAAAAAAAGGCAGTAGTAGAATATACTAACAGTTTTTTACTATTAAACAAACACTAAAATACATACCATTCTGGTATGACTAATGATACAGGAATACGAAATGTGGGACCTAAGTCCTGATGTGCCATGTCAAACCCTTGAATCTAAAACACAACAGTCAAAATTAAGTCTAATCTGTCGTCATAACACGGCACATTTCAGTTGAAAATACTAATAGAAAACCAGAGCGGTTTAGTTTCAAGTTTAACATCACCATATGTAAACAGGTTAATGATCCATATTGTTACTTTACTCCTAATTCTTCTTCGCAAACACTATTTATTGTTCTTTGATGTGAATTCAACATACCTCTGCATAATAACATCCAGATTTTAACCCATTTGTTTTGACAAGTACTGGAAAGCTTCGAACTAAAAATAATAATAGTTTGGTTTATACAGTCCTAATATAATAATTATAATGGCCATAATTATTAATAATACAAAACATTAGGGGAATTATAAATTATTACATCAAGATTAAATTTTTACCTCCATTAGTCAATTTAAGATAAGAGGGACCCATGGTTTGGTACTAACAAGACAAACTAAATTCTTACCTCCATTAGTCAACTTAAGATGAGAGGGACAAGTCACCCATGGTTCGGTACTAACAAGACAAACATCAAGATTAAATTCAATTTTGAGATTATTATCTAAAGAAAAGATGGTAACATGATTTGGTAATATTATTACACAAAAAGATGGCAACATGATTTGGTGATATTTCCAAGTCATACATTTATTGGTACATACTTTCACAAACCCTCTTGAAATGCAAACTAGTAGTTAAATGAAGTTATAGCCAACAATATAACTCACAAAACATATTTCAACACTAGAAAAATCATAACTAATATCTATGTATTTATACAAAATGGTATTGAAAATAAATTTGATTTTTTGAAACAGATACTTAGCCTACAATATAGACTTTCACTGGATTAGCTCAGTCTATATGCACATTTCTTAGACACTCTTGCTCCTCTCTTAATCTGCGTAAACATCAACAAAAATTTAAACCAATCAGCTTAGTTGATTTCTTTGATTTTTATTGGTGTTTGTTTCAGCATTAGTATGCATGCAATGTAAAAATCAATATCCTGGGATTATTCAAAATTGAAACTGCGTAGAAGGGTGTAATGCCAATGAACTTGCAATGGATTGGTTTCTTTAGTTTCTTCAACCAATACATTGTAAGATCATTGTCTTGGTAGATTTTTTTTTTATGCAAAGAAAAAAAAGAAGAAGAAATTAAATTACTACGCTTCTTTGAAATCAATCATTCAGATGCTTTTATCTGTTTTCTTAGCAAATAAATCATTTAGATAGTTTGGTTTTCGAATGAAATCAATCATTTGGATGTTTTTACCTGTATTCTTATGGAATTTTGGTGTAACTGATACGGTATATTTTTCTGGTAATAGACGATCAGATGATTCTCTGATATAAATACCACGCCTTTGATTGCATTTAACCTAAAACAAACATATATTAAGAAGAAGAAAACGTTACTTACAAACAAGGAATAGGTTAGGAAAAATCTGACTTAGACAAAACAGATATGTGAGACTAAACAGATGAGGCTACACTTTTACCGCTTGTTAATATGAAAGACTCAACAGGCTGAAATAAACAAGTGATAGTCTATATTGTAAACTTATTGATAACTTGTCATATGATTAAATGCGTAAATTACTTACTTTAAAAGTAATATATGTTAATATCGGTTGACCAGCCATTTCTTTCATATAATCGTATGCTTTATCAACCTATAACAATGTACGGAAACATATACACTTTTTGATTTTAAATACATTATCAAACATCAATATCATGTTTTTGAAAACCTTTATGGTGGAAGTTCCTTATACAAGTTTTATGATTAAAATTTGTTAAATGACACAAATCACCATAATATTATGTATAACTTTAACCAAAGTAAAAAGCTGTTCATATGGAGAAAATACATCTAGTTAGTGGGATAAAACATACTGACATTTGGAAATTTTTTGTTTCACTCACCAGAATGAGATCCGTCCTATTATAAGCCCTATTTTTATTCTGGCAAAGTGTTCATATCTGCAGCCTAATTACAGCCTAGCTACAGAGAATTGTTGGTAAGTGGGTTGAAGGAGTTAATATTAAACAAGAGTATTGCCTGATTTGTTCCTTCCGCCAAGCAAACTATATTGCCTCATGCACAACCTCTTAACAATATTTAGATTTTTTTTTTTTCAAATGGCAAGAGTCTGGAATATAATATTTCAAGCAACTAAATAATACATATTTTCCATATATAACTCTCCATTAGCACCTTGTGATTAGCACCTTGTGATTAGCACCTTGTGATTAGCACCTTGTGATTAGCAAATGTATAATAAAAATGATTGGAATTTAATTCCAGTGTTCAAAGCAAAAGCAAATAATCACTGTGGAGGAGTGCTATGCTCAAGCAACATTTCTCCAAAGTAATTATTTGCTCATTTTTCAAACAATGAATGCACCTGTAATAATCCATAACCTTGAGTGAAAGATGAAAGACCTAAAACAGAAATAATATTCATGTGAGAGGACATAAATTATGAGATTGGCAATAATTAGCAACATAATATTAAAATTCTTAAACTTCTGGGAATTGCTAATGTTTACCAACCTTTCACTTTCAAAGCTGTGTTCTCCAAACATCTCCGAATGCTGAAATACAAAAAATATAACAAAATTTGAGTGGAACATAATATTTAGAGAATTTCATGTAAGCTATCCGTCACGCCACACCGTTTTTATAAACTGGAACCCCTGGGTAGGCACCTAGAAGTGCCGCGATCCATGCACCAGATGCAGCCAACCACTCACCTGCTGGTACTTACATCTCAACATGGCAATTTTTAGCCACAGAATCACATTAGTGCTATTATGGAAATTGCAGTTTGCGTGACGTGACAGATTCAGAGAAACGTTGGTGTGGAAATCTTTAGGAAGCATTCCACGTAAGCCGTCCAACACATCTAATTTAGTAGCAGAAGCAGAGGCATTACTTCACGCTTGCGAAGCAACAGCAGTTTATGTTGTACTGCAACACTTCCAAAATAGAATTCACATCTTCCAGCAACAACCTCAGCATCATTTCCAGAACCAGTGCCTTCCTTCAAGCACGTTGATCATTTCAAATACCTAGGCTCATATATCATGGTAAGATTTCAGAACTCAAAAAAGCCTTTACTTTTGGATACTTGCAATAAGTTACATAAAATGTGGAAATCCTCTCCCTTCCCCCAAACCTATTGTATAGAATTCAAAATCTCTCCTGGGAAAAAAATCAATGGGAACATACCAAAACTGAGTAAACACCTTGAATGATGAACACACTGTGCAAAAGGATTTCTGACATTCTACTGTGGAAGTCCAGAAACTAAACTTAAACTACCCCACCATGATTAGCAGAAACACAGGCATCAAAGCAGAAAATCTGGCAACCCTGATTGACATGAATAGCTTCTTTCCAAGTTATTTTTGTCGTTATTAATATATACTCTACTTGACTCAAACTCTTTTACTCTAAAACAAAAGATAGCTGGGAGCCTTAAGGGGTACCATGCTACACCATTAAGAACTAAATATCACTTGCTATGATAATATAATATACATTATAATCAAATAATAATCTTACCTGCTTGGTGAGTATTCAATATTACTTCGTTTAAGAGCTGATAATAAAACAGCTGAAACAAAATCAAGAAAATACTACAGACTTCTTACAGGAGATTAGTGTTAACAGAAGAAGAACACAATACTCTTACAATAATATTGGTTTCTTCAAATAAAGTTAGTTGACTCTTCTATAAACTATAAAGACAAACAATTACGCTGATATGTTGAAAAGGTAAATCTTCTAATAAGCATCCATACTCTTTTTAGCCCTCCCCCTCTTCTTTATTAACATGAGAGTCAGTTATTGGAAACTCGACAGTGTGCAAAAGTAGCAAATAGATCAATATCTTGTTTTAAAACTGTTAAAAATTGGAAACAATCGATAAAATTCTAAAAATCGTGTCATAAACATCGCCTCCCATTTTTGTAACAGAATTCAACTGAAATTCAATTCCAAATAGTAGTGAAACCTTACCCTAGGTGCTTATTAGAAGTTAAACCTTCCCTTTTGTGTATATTAGAGGATTTGCCATATTGGTGTATTAGAAATGTTGGAATATATTTACCTACACCACCACAAGCATTTGGTGAAGACATAGACGTTCCATTCATCAATCGACCTTTTGATAATGTCCAATTTGGAATAGATGTTATCGCTCCTCCAGGGGCAGAAATACATACACCAAGTGAGCCATCAACACTAAAAAAGCATCATGTAATACATAAGTTACTATAAAAATTATACTAAAAGAAACATTTTAAAAATAAATACATTTACACCCTCACTGCTGCTAAAAGTGAGTTTGTTACTTACCATGGCCCCCTTGAAGACCATGTATATTGAGTACTTGGCATTTTTTCTAGCAGCGAATATTCAGCAGTCATCATATCTGACGATACGTAAGCACCAACACCTATATAACAAAAGTAAAATCACTTAATACGAAATAAGAGCAAATAATCACTGTGAAGGAGATCTTTGAGCTACAAAACTGAAAACTATGATAAAAAATCACTGGAAATGGAATGCTTGAGAAAGAATGTATTCTCAAAACATTGAGCTAATATATTTTCTTCTTTACTTTTAGCCCGTTAGAAAGTTTTTCGAACCCACTAAAGCTGTTAGTTTGTTTCCATGTATTCGTTGTCTGATGCTTAAAGATCCCTCCTGCACAGTAATTATTTGCTATTATTTCAAGCCCTGCACACATAGCATTTCTTTATACAATAACTTCAAAGTAAAGATTAACAGCATAAACATAAAAACAAAAAAAACATTTGGATTACACATGTTCATATAATATTCAGAAATTTTGAAAAACTTGTTTTTGAAGAGTAATGATTTGTCTAATTTCTGTATTATATTGCAGTGCATTTAGAATTTTTCCCAGTCGGTCCCAATCATGAGGGTCCTCCCTTAGTCACTATATTCTGACCCGCCCACTTTCAAAAATATTTCGACGACCCCGATGTGTATCAATTTTAGGCCATCAATATTCAGCAATTTCAATGGGAGAGTACCGCTGTTTGGTGTTTTCATTCATGGATTTCAATGGGAGAGTACCGCCGTTTGGTGTTTTCATTCATGGATTTTAATCTGAAGTAACTTGTTTTACCTATTATATTTTCAGTAGTTCCACCTGGTGCACCAACAGTTGAGAGCGCTGGACCATTATTTCCAGCACTGGAAATGAAGATGATACCATGCTCTTCAACCATCTTATTTAACATACTAATTATTCGACTAAATGTAAAGATCAAATAAGCTGTATTATTACAGTGCAATAACTGGAAAAGGATGAATTATGTATTCAAGCCTCAATATAACGGTTAGACACCATTGTGGAGAAGAGATTTTTCTGAATATTTTCAGCCAAATTGACTGAAAATTCTGAATAATCTCTCCTCCACAGTGATGACCGCCAGTTAGTTTAACTCCCGAATCATATACTTGATCTGCAATTATATATCAAGCATCAAAATAACAAAACTAAAAATAACGGTCAAACAAAACCTGTGGAGGAGTGTTTTTGAGTATAGCATTCTGTTTTGAAGCTGAGAACTGTACTAAAAAAGCATTCTTTCACATGTGATGTCAGACAGTTATTTCCAGGCTTGTTATTATTATGTCAGTGTTTGAAATAAGACCAAATAATCATTTTGGAGGAGCACTTTTAGAGTGTAGTTGCAGGCTTTGTTATGTATTGCATATCGCAGGGACTGATATGGAAAGCCATGTTGCTTAGATTGTAGAAAGATTTAGTCTTTAATATAAAACTTGTTAACATAACACCCACGTTTGAAATTAACTGCTGGATATATATGTGGAGGAGTGCTTTTATGCAGGCTTATCCTATTCAGATTAAACTTATCCTTAGTTCTGATTTTTTAATAATAACCTAAATCATAATTGTTTTTATTGTGAAAGTTAAGCTAAACCATACCCATTATTTGACCATTTAGCAGCTTCCCCGTAACTCATATTAACAACATCCACTTTGTTTTCTACAGCGCATATCATCTAGAAAGTGTAGAAAATTGATACTTTATTATGTCAGTTGCCTTTGAATATGGTTTCATATTGACAAGTCTTTCATAGTTCGTTGAGTCTTTAGACGAGACAAAATATGAAAAAGATGAGTCAATATGAACCATATTCAAGGCAACTGACATTATAATGTATTTATTATGCCACATCTACTACTTAAATTCAAATATATGCCTTAACTGTTTTAGAAAGAAAGAGTTTAATACAGAGATATAAACTACAATCTGTCATTTCTCTCCACTTTCTTAGTGGGAAACTATTGCATTGTATGGACCTTAGAAATAGACATACTAAAATATGATGAATGGAGTCACTTCCATGAAGACATTGCAGTGGGAAAAGAAATCTGTTTGCGTAGCAATAGGAATTAACCTAATACAGCCTAATATTTCCGTCAGTTCTTTTGCTGTATTCAGTCAAAGGTATTGGATATGGCATAAGTAGAAAAACATTACAGTTAGCAAATGACCATCGTTCAGCAATGGTGGAAGTAAAGTTAAATAAACAATGACTGTGGAGGAGGGATCACTATTTGCTCTTATTTTAGTTTCTATTCAATATAATTGATCTTGTAGTAAAAGCCTCTGTTGTAATCATTTCAAACCTTGCTAGATTCCAATTTAATAATATATCTAAGAATTATAGATGGTAGTTATTGGATTTTTGTATGTTGTTACCTCCTAGCAACCCAATCAACCCAAATATTCCTTCTATTAATTTCTAATAAATTTGACAGAATTTGGCAGAATGAATTGGATTAGGTAAGCCTATAAGTACCAGGCATCACCAGTGGAGGAGTGTTTTTAGTATAGTTTTAACTTTAAAGCTGAATACACTCCTACACAGGTGATATCCTGTAGAAAGAAACATATTTAAGACTATACTATATTCTATACTTTACACATACATGTTCTTAGCTAAATTAGGTCTCTCACTAGTCTGGATAATGTGTAAGTTTAAAATTTAAACAGCATTCACAAAGAAAAGTTTATAGTTTTCCTTACAGCTCTTATTATAGCAGTTCCAGTTTCCATCCCTCCAATACGATTATCTCCGATCTGCATTGATATAATCTATAAAATAAGATTTCATATAACAGTAGATATTCTTCATGAATGAGTATATTAATAGCACAATTTCAGGCTGCACAGGTTCATACCATTAATACACTTTATATCACCCTTCCGCTACTACCCTCTCTCATAACAAATTAGTAAATTTATCTAATCCTATGCTTTATCAAAATAAACATTAAGGTTACGTATTTAGCTAATAATCCTAATGTATGAGATTTTACTAGTCATAAACATTCATAAATATAAACTAACTTGTGCGCCAGGAGCAAGTCCATTTAATTCTGGTTGTGTTTCAAAGTGAGCGCCTGCAATTGATGCAACATGAGTACCATGAGAACCTAGAAAGTAAACACAATTGTTGATGCTACATGAGTAACATGAGAACCTAGAAAGTAAGTAAATACAAACACATAAATTCCTCCTCTCCCTCAGCCAAAGCAAAAGTAAGAACTAGATAACTACTTATTTTATTTGTAAATATGAGTATAATCAACACATAAAGCGTGGAATTTATCCTTTTGTTGATACATATACAGTGGTCAAAGTAGGAGCAAACATTCAATGTGGAGGAGTTTCTTGTGAGTACTTACTTGAGTTTGTAACAATTGATAATATATTTCCATCTTCGTAAATGTTTACACTATAATTAACCATATCTAAACATAGTTGCAAATAATCACTATAGTGGAGTAACTTCTGAGAATTTCATTGATAAACCACGCTTCTTCAGACATGCTGTCATTCTGAAGCCCAAGAATTAATAATGGCATAAATAAACATCAGCAGATTAAATACCAATCTTGAAAATTAGAGGTGTTATATTCGTGGATTAAAAGCAAAATATAGGCGAAAGTGGCAAATATTGGGCAAAAAACAGGCATGAGAGTCAGGTGGACAAAATTAGTGTCATGGAAATTAAAGGCCCGAAAATATGAGGAGTGCAAACAATAAAAGGAATAGGTATAAAGCACTATAGAATTACAAGCTTAAAAATAATTGTGGGAAATCACCTGTGATGGAGTGTTTTTTGCACATAGTTTTGAATATAGTTTTAGCTCAAAATACATTCCTCCACAAGTGCAGTTACATTTTGAGTCTTCTTAGATTAAAGGTTTTCTCAACTAAAGAGATCATAAAAACCCTACCTTTATTACTAAATCGAGTGTATTGACCAGTTTCTCTAAATACTCCTAAGACAGTACAATCACCAAGATCTCCTTTTTCAGAAGTATCAATACATGCCCTAAAAACAATAAAGGACATCTCCAAATTATAACTGTTTTTGGTAGACTTAAAGGAACTATATCTGACCGAATACAACAAAGATTAAATCATACAAAAAGATGCTATCAACGAAATTTTCTATGTATCTGAGATATAGCATATTTCTTTTGTTGCTTCCCTCTTTTAATTGCCACCCTCTAACAAATGCCACCCTCTAATTAATGTCACCCTCAGAAGTTGGTTCCTGGAAAAAGGTCCTGGAAACAAAGTTGGCCCTTTTCAGGGGTTAAAATAACTGCTGGTTATCATTGTGGAGGAGAGATTGTTTTTTTTGTGATTTTTGTATTATCGATCTCAATATTAAGAAGAAAAGTGAAATAATAGTGCTATTTGGAAGACAATGATAAACAAAAACTTTCACTTTGAATAAGTGCCTTCCTTTTTTTAAATGCTGTCCTCTAATTAACTATTAATTTAACTGTCTCTAAACCTTGCAAGAAAATAAAACTACTTAATTTGATTGCTACATATTCATATGTATTAAGAGTCATATATCTCCAAGATTGGAAATAACTGTTGAATATCACCTGTGGAGGAGTTTTTTTGAGTGTGGTTTGCAGTTTGAAATTTTTTGTAGTAAAAAATACTCCTCCACAGGTGATGCCTGACAGTTATATTCATTCTTGTACCTCCACATGTCTCCATCATGAAATACAACACAATCATATATAGGTCCACTATCTTTATATTTCTTTTCAATAGTGTTCAATGATTCTACTGTAGCTTTCAGATTTTCATGTTCCAGTTTCTCAGACTAAAATGTGAACATCAACATTATTAGTAACTATTAAACTAAGAAAACCCACTAACCTTATTTTACAAAAATAGTCTTATGAAATGTTCAAGGACTGAATTCTTCTCCTGATGGTTTTAATGTATTACAGATACACTTTTCTACATAATAACCATCCAAAAGTAGTGACATACATTATTACATCAAATAAATGCCAGGGAATTTATAAAATTTTGATTTTAAAGGGATTCTGGGGTAAAAATACAAGTTGATTTCATATTGAAGAGCTTGCAAAATAAATAATAGTGCTTTTATTTCATGTAAAAATATTTAACGGTTCTCACGATATCCCAGTTTAAAGCTTTTTGAAGAGATCGGTTTTGGTTAATTTATGCAAAAATTATGACATCATCTTTGAGTATACCATATATGGTAATGCACTTTATTGCTAATATATTTCCACAAATACTACTACTTGGTGCTTAAAACTTTGCAATAACATTGGTTGGAATAAGTGACATCTTTAGAAGCAAAAATTATATTACCTGTAGCTAGTTCCAGGCCCCTTGATGTTTGGCTCTTTAGAAATCAAAAAATGGAGCATTTAAAAGATGAGGTGTTTTACTAACCTTTTCAGCATTTTAGGGGACAGTTTATACAAGGTAGGCATTTAAAGAAGGGGATCGTATTCAAAGTGGTATGCATAATTTGACTTACTTCTGTTGTTGGATTAGAGCATTTACTATCGAATTGACATAAGTTTCTTGTTGATTCAGCAACTTTTAACTTGTGAACAGGATCCCAATTATCTTCTTTCCTTTCATTCTGCAAAATAACCAATAAATGACACGATTGCTGACTATGTAAATTTCAAATATTGAAGAGCAGCAATAACATGTGCTTCAAATAAATACAAATAGTCACTGAAAATATATGGCTGAAAATTCTCTCCTCCACAGTGATGACCAGCAGTTATTTTACCCCTGAGAGATTCAATTATCAATATTTCAGTGATTACTTTCTTTTATTTTCAACACTGCAGTTACCTTTACTCGCTTGACAGCTCCTTCAGGAAATAAAGAATATGCTGACTTTATGCCAACATGATATTGTCCAGATGGATTACTCCAAGTGGCAGGAATCTAAAGAAATAGAATCAAATTGTCACTTTGCAATGTTTTATACTATCCACATTCCTTAACAAAATTATAATGAAGCAAACTCAGATCTAAGGATTTAATTTCCACTTGTGTTTATAGGGGATGAATTGAACTGAACTGTAACATATATTCAGAGCATAAAAATAATAGTAAATGTAATCCATCTTCAAATTGATCCTTCGTGAAGAACCCATTATACTTTAAGAGCGTAAACTCAATATAATTTCATGTAGATAGTCTTACTTTGAGAGTTCGTCCTGTTTTTCCAAGGATGGTTCCATCATCGTCAGCAGATAAGACTGTAGAAGTATCGACGTCACCACTACCACTACAATCAATGAGATCGAGAATCTTTCTCTTTCCAGAAGTTGTAGTCTAAAGAAGAAAAAGAAGCGTTGAACAAAAGTGTTGAGTAACATTGCTTGTTGATGTTGTTGCAGCAAGTGCAATAAAAACTCTTCTTGTCAAAGGGATTTGATTCATAGTTCTCATACATTTTGTTTACATCCATATTTTACACTGTTTTTTACTATCTTTACTGTCTTTGTTGTCTTTACTATCTTAAGGCAATTGCTCAAACTAATAGCAAATAATCACTGTAGAGTTTTAAGCGTAAATTGAGGCAATAAATATTGAAATATAAATAAATCGTAAGAAAATAACTAAGAACACAACTTTTGACACAAAAACATCAAATGTATAACAAATATTAAGTTTTCTTTCTGTTTTTTGCTTTATTTTTAAAAAACTATTTACAAGGATTTATTTTCAAGAACGCTCAACATTTCATGGACACAATTTTGCAATTGTGAAGCAAAATTCTCGAAATTGCAAAATTTATCCATGAAAAGTATCATCTTGTGGCAAATTATTTCAATTTGTTTTTTCTCAAACAAGAAGCCAAATTGTGAATAATCACGCTTTTTTTTACTCTATAAAAGCATTAATATAGTAAATCCAAAGATATTTGTGGCACTAGTTTGGTGTGGCTGTTGCACTGCAAATATGTCTGTCATTATTGTTCTGCCTTTATTCTTGATTAGCCTGTCTTTGTCATCTTATACAGGCTATATGGTGTACTGGTCAAAAGGATCCACCCAACTCTGATGAACCATCTGCTTTGCTTTTTGAAGTTGTTTAGAAGAAAGGATAAAACCACAGAAATTGGAAATCGCTAATCCTAGATATTTCTTGCTTGTAGATAAGACTATTGAAACCATGACATTGCAGCGTTGATGATATTAAACATTCGTTCGACATCATC